>CM075883.1:1509523-1699523 GCA_038021265.1 Cyprinella venusta
AGCTGGATAGATTTGTTTGTAACATACATCAACTTGATGCAACCTGGACACATCATCAGTGATGTTACCTGGGATCACGGAGTATTTCGGGTCTTTCAAGCTTCATACACTCTCCCCCAGGCGACCCAGCTGGGGTTGATCAGGCCCCAACTTGTGTCCAGGTAGCTCTACCCCACCCATGGTTCTCCTCTCCTCATCCACAGCCACCTTGAGGCAGCTTCTGCTGACTCCGTGACCTCTTTAATAGCCCTTCGCTTACTGGCCCCTATGATGCCCAGGATGCTGTAGGCCCTGCAGAGAGACTGGCCAGCAAACCCTCTGCATCCCACCTCAATGGGCTCACATCGTGCTCGCCACCCATTGTTCCGGCACTCTTCCACTAGCTCAGCATACTTTGCCCTCTTCCTCTCATTGGCCTCCTCGATGCGGTCCTCCCAGGGTACGGTGAGTTCCAAGAGAACGATCTGCCTGGAGGACTCTGAGATGAGTAGCATGTCGGGCCGCAGCGTTGTAGCGGCCGCTGTTACTGGGAATTTAAGTTGCCTCTCCAGGTCGACTTTCAACTCCCAGTCTTGTGCTGTTGCTAGCAGTCCAGGTGAGGTGGCCCTGGCTGCTACTGGTGGCTTCTCCCCAGCCCGGACGAAAGCAATGGTGTTCTTAACTGGGCGGAGGTGCTTGCAGTGGCCAATCCCACAGCTGATGGTATTCGCTATAGTCTTTAGGACTTGGTCGTGGCGCCACCGGTAGCGCCCCTCTCCCAGTGCCTTCGAACAGCAACTGAGGATGTGCTTCAGGGTCCCTCTCTTCTGGCAGAGGTTGCAGGCTGGTGACTCCACCAATCCCCAGCTGAACAGGTTGGATGGGCTCGGTAGTACATCGTAAACAGCCTGAATCAGGAACCGTATGCGATGGTGTTCCGCATTCCACAGCGCTGCCCAGGAGACCTTTCGGTCCCACTGCATGCTCCCATCTTGTCCAGGCTCCCTGCTGCTGCATTCCAACCATCCTGCTGCCCGCACCTCCTGCTGCACCAGTGATCTCCTGTCCTTCTCCTGTGACTCGTTGTAACGGGATGTTGTGCCACTACCCAAGCCAGCTCTTCCATGAGTCACTGCTCCCACCAGTGCCCTGTGCCGTAGTCGTGACTCAGCCACATTCACCGCCTCTGCTGCCCTCCACTTCGGCCCTGTCCTCACCTCAATCCCAGCTTGGGAGATCTTTGGGTCCTGTGACTCTCTGTATTGCAGCACCTCCCTGGCACGACCCACCTTGAACTCCTCATTCAGGCTTCTGAAAGGGAGCTTTAGCTAGTTGTTCTGGCCATACAAGGCGATGCTGCTCAGGCTTCGAGGTAAACCCAGCCATTTCCGAAGAAACCTGCTGACTCTCCTCTCAAAGCCCTCAATGGTGGAGATTGGGACCTCATAAATCAGGAAGGGCCAGAGAATCCGTGGGAGGATGCCATGTTGGTAAATCCAAGCCTTGAACTTTCCAGGTAGGCCTGACTTGTCCACTGCGGCTAGTCAGCCTTCCAGTTCAAGGTTGGTTGCACAGATGGCTGCTGTGTCTTTCAGGCTACAGTCGAACACCTTCCCCAAGCTCTTCACTGGTTTCTCACTGATTGTTGGTACCTGGGTTGTGCCAAGTGTGAAGCGGAACTTGTTGGTGACCTTACCTTTCTTCAACACCAGCGATCTAGACTTTGTTAGATAGACAGACAGACAGACAGACAGACAGACAGACAGACAGACAGACAGACAGACAGACAGACAGACAGACAGACAGACAGACAGACAGACAGACAGACAGACAGACAGACAGACAGACAGACAGATAGATAGATAGATAGATAGATAGATAGATAGATAGATAGATAGATAGATAGATAGATAGATAGATAGATCTTACATTTGTATTTCTCCTCCAGGTGACCCTTACAGAGAGAGAGGAGGCCAATCTTCATGGACAGAACTCGGATCTTCCCGCTGCGACCCCTGAGGATACAAGAACATTGTGGATAAGAGCAAACATGAACACAATTTACATCTGCCCATTATTGATTCCAGGATAGATTTCCGCAGTGTTCATTTAGTACAACACACAGTGTGTGGAAGAACTGCAGGCCTGAGCTTCAGGGTTTTGGTAATCACACACACATCAATCAGCCGTGAGCTTCAGGCCAGCCTTCAGCAAAACACACACATGTGTCAGTTTCCCACCTCATTTACAACACAAACACACTGGAATAAAAGACGTTCAGAACAGTGGAGCAACTGTAATGTTGATGTTCACACAACTGCGTATGCATATGACTAGACTCATCATGCAATGTCAACGAGTAGACCAGAGACACCCTGAACTTACTCTGATGCAAGTCTGATGTTACGTAGACTTATGAGTTTAGCATATTTCTAAATCAAAACATCCTAGACTAGACGGATTTCAGAAAAACGGGAACATTTATTGGTACAAGTCGGGATATATATGTCAAGGGTGCTGAGTCCCAAAAAAATGGTTCCCAAGTGAAATTTTGAGTTTTTAACCTTCTAATTTGCATATCAAAATGGCCGCAAAATTGCATATCTTGCTCAGTCGTAGGACCATTTCCCCTAGTTTTTCTTTAAGTAGGCAATCTAGAAAAAAGGAAATCAAGTTTCTAGATCGATAGTCAAGGGTCAGAGCAAAGATATATAGGAGGCTCACTGCCTTTTTTATGTATATATATTTGCAAAATACCAACATTTAAGGTGAGACCCTACTGTAGGTGAATAGGGTAAAATTTTTAAATAATAGATGTCACAATGAAACTTCCTCAGTTGATTACTTAAACACGTCTATAAAAAAATTGTATTATAAGTTTTTGAAATTTTTATGTTTAATTATGCAAATTAGTCATTATCTCATTAAAAATGCACAATTTTGCATATATTTTCGGTAGATAGATCTAAACATTTGATAAAGCCAGGTGCAAAGTCATTTTTTTTTCATTTTGTTTACACACAGAGATATTTCAGGATATATGCTTTCATTACATAGGAAATCTAAATATACTGTCCATACCCTTAAAAAATAGATTTTCGTCACATAAATCAGGCCAGGAATGATTTATTAACAAATCCCTCTGAAAAAATGTCAAAAATTTCACTTGGGAACCTTTTTTTTTGGACACAGCACCCTTGAAACATGTCAGGTAGGCCGGTTCCCGACTTGTACCCATAAATGCTGCTCACTTTCACTTTTTGGGTCCATCCCATCTAGACTATCTAGTGTCGTCGTGCCATACGTACGTGTCGTAGACATTGAGCAGCCAGTTGAGACACATGTCCACACACAGCGGGACGTTGACCAGGTCTTTGTGTTCCTGCTCCAGTCCGTCATACACAGACGTCAGGCAGTTGATGACCTCGGGGACCGTCAGCTGCTGCGAGTTCAGCGTCAGCTTGTGTTGCTGGAACATGGCCTGAGCCACACTCAGATCCAGCAGATCCACTGAGAAACACACACACACACAAGATCCTTCAGAACCGGACTGGCTTTGACCTTTAACCCTATGAGGACTACTGATCACTCAGTTATAATCATCAAAACATTCTCCTTCTGTCATCTCATACTGACTAATTACACTTAGGTTGCAAGTAAAAGGCTTTATTGAAGGGGTGTGCATAAGACTGACATGACACCTTATGCACTTAACCCCTTAGCTGTCACCCCCCTTTTTGAGAATGGGGGTTAAAATGCACTATTCAAACTTAAATGGTTGTAATTTAAGAATGCTTTGGAATACCCAAGTTTGGTCTAGTTTTAAAGGAAACACTCAGCAGAATATTGCTGAAGTGAAAAAACTTCAAAAAAATGAAAGTATGAAAAAGTTATGGAAGTTTAAATTGACAGTAAATCAAATATACTGTACTATATATATTTTTTTTATATAAAATATATATTTTACAAATATTTTTTACTCTAAACTTACTATAAAATCAAAGCCATAAATCTTATCAAGTTATGCTCCAAATTTGAATTTCACAAAAATTGAAGTTCCCTTGAGATTTTGTTTAGGCGTAGTACCAAAAATAGCCACCGGGTGCCATTGAAATCCATTGAATTTAGTTGTATACATTCTGCTTTAACAAATTAATACATTTATGTCCAAATATCAATTCTGTCACAAAATTTGGAACCTTGAGACTCAGACCTTTCTGACAATATGTGTTTTGGCAAGATTAGAAAAGGTTTTGATCATAAATTATGAAATATAATGATGCCCAAAAGGGGAGGAGCCTGATAAAATAAGTACCGTTTCTATGGTAACGCATCGTTCAATTATAAAAAATCATTTTTATAAATCTTATAAAAAAATCATTTTTAGAGGATAATATTATACTATAATTTTTTTTATTTTTGTTGGAAAAATACTAAATTATATGTTTTATTATAAACTTTTAGCATAAAAACAGAAGTTTCGATGATTAAAAGTGGGTGCATCGAGTTTTTTGTGACAAACGTCAGTAGTCCTGTTATCATGCAGATTTTTTGAGGTGCACTCTTGTCATAAATTCATCAGTTACTCTTCCTACATAATTTGTAACACAAAACAGGGGTAGAATATCTATTTAGAAGTCTTAGACCTTTCCAACGATTTCTAATTTGTAATAATTAGATTTGGATTTAATAGAAATATAGTGAAGTAAAGTTAGGCATCCCGGTACCGGGATGGTGACAGTTAAGGGGTTAATTATCCATAATTTATTAGTCAAATATAATCATCAGGCTTTTGAGGAGTCATCTCTCAATCATCATTGTATTGTATTGCATTATATATATTAAAACTACAGAGCTTTGATCATAAAACTGCACATTTCAATAGCATAAGACATGATTGTGTGAAAAAGATCTCACTGGTTTACAATATCAGCTATCAGAATTTCATCTGGGTTTGCTTTTTGGCCGAGTAAATAACATCTGCATTACAAGAAATAATGTTTTTTGGAGATTATGACTTTCTAGCTTCCGTTTGTGGAGCATAAGAAGAGAAATCTCAGTCTTTTTAAGTCATTAAATAGTAATCCAAGTCATTAAAAACACATTAAAGGGCATATTTTCCATCCAGCAACTATACATACTCGCAAACAGCGAGATTTTCTTATATTAATATTTAAATGAAAAGCCATTTGAGTACTTCAAGAAACACTTCAGACGCTATTAAATCTCAAAACGTAAGACAAGATAAGGTCATGAATAGGGTTGAATAATTATCATGATTATCGTTGCAGTGATTACTGGAATATTATTACCTAAAACTAATTGAGAATGCAATGCAACAATCCTGATGAACAAAATGTGTAAGTACATATTATGTTATCCAGTTTGAACTTAATCATTGCATGTAAGTACAGTCAAAGCAGAAATTATTATGTTTAATTATAAAAAAATATAAATTAAAAAAAATTAAATGCATTTATAACATTAAATTATAAAAAAAAAAATTATAAATTATTAGACACCAGATATAATTTATGATATTTTTGTAGTAGTGGGATCAGGACACTATAGTTCATTTGTGTAAGTGAGCAAAATAAAGTAAACCGTGACATATTATACCCAAATATTCCCGTAAAAAATGTTGGACCAGACACTTTGACCAGACCAAGTGTGTTTTCTGTAATTGCTAATGTGACCTTTTTACACACAGAAGCATTGCTTGGTGATTGGTTGAGCTAAACTGGTATTATCTAATTGTGTAGTTAAATTGAACATATATTTAACATAATTCACGTGTGAGAGTCCAACAGAAGGACGGACAAAACCAGTCAAATATCCACTGATCTGAGAACTGTGATTTGCTATGATATCACCATTTTCTATAGCCTGGATGCCAGACCGAACTCCGCCCACGACATTTTTTTGACGGGAAGTTCAGTCTGGACTCGATCCATTGAGGAGAAATTATGATCGGTTCGGAAATCATCGGGCCAATCAAATTGCCAGGGCGGGCTTTATACGATGATTGACAGGTGGTCTTCAGTAACGTAATCCTCACGTCGTCAAAGAGCGCTTGTCAAAGATGACTGCAGCCGGAGAATTGAGATGTATAGATTCCGCTGTCGTGTCTTTTGTAAAATAAATCGACAGCGCATTCATTTTAATAAACAAACAGAGAACTGCAATCAAGGCATTTGGCGATCGGAAAGATATTTATGCCGTCCTTCCTACATGATTCGGGAAAAGTGTAACTTATCAGCTGGCTCTGACGGTCGTTAAGAAGACGGGACGTAATGAAAAGCCTGTGGTCGTTGTGGTTTCTCCTTTGGTGGCACTCAAGGAGAAGTAAGTAAAAGAAGCAACACTCGTTATTTATCTTCTAAAATAAATAAAGTAGGCTACGTTCTGTATTTGAAAACTGCGCTATGCAAAGGAGTTGACTTATGCGTTGCTCTGATTGGTTGGTAGGTCTACCGACTATCCAATTGAGTGCAGAGGGGTTTTTTTGTCCTGGTTCGGTTACGACACGCCGAATAATCAAAGCTCAATTGAGTGGTTTCAGACTCATATTCTTTCTTGAATGTGAGTATGACGAAGTCAGGCTACATTTTCTAAACTATAGCGAATAAACTGTGATAAAGTGAGAAATGTTGAAGGTGTCTGGATACAGCAGGTGGACAACCAGAATGACACTTACCGCCGCGACAAATCCACCACGGCAAAAACAAACCAGTCGTATTCCAAAGTCGTTCGCGAAATGACCACCAGGAGGCGCAAAGGGAGATCAAGCGAATATAGCGACCTTTTATAGCAGAACATTTTATCAATCAAAAGTTAAAGGGATACTCCACTTTTTTTGGAAATAGGCTCGTTTTACCACTCCCCCAGAGTTAAACAGTTGAGTTTTACCGTTTTCGAATCCATTCAGTCGATTTTCTGATAATTAGAAGAATATCAGTAATCAGACAGTTTCTGGTCTCATTGACTTCCATAGTATATTTTTTTCCTAATATGGAAGTCAATGAGACCAGAAACTGTCTGGTTACTGATATTCTTCTAAATATCAAAAAATCGTCTGAATGGATTCGAAAACGGTAAAACTAAACTGTTTAACTCTGGGGGAGTGGTAAAATGAGCCTATTTCCAAAAAAGTGGAGTATCCCTTTAAAATAGGCATATCTCGCAGTCAGTGAAAATAAATTACGCAATAAACGGACACTTTTTAAAGTCTGTGATTGTAGCGCCTCTTAGTGGCAAAAGGCAGAAAATACACCCCCAATTTTACTGCCGCGGCAATTTGGTGGTCTACCTACTTTACATTCTGGTTTAACTGTATTTTATACATACAGAAAGCAACAAAATAGCACGCAACCAGAGCACATGTGCTGTTTAAGATGAGTTATGTGGACTGAACTAACAGAAACCAAGCATCCGGGCAGAATGTCATGTTAAAGCAAACACCTGATTAATTAACATAATTAACACACGCTCGTCTCTTCATGGCGTCACGCTCAGCTAGATCACGTCAGCGACTCAACACCATCTTTGATGGAGCGATGGATGACATATTCCCTGTTAATTAGACCTATTAACAACTCAGAAAACAAACGACGATGCAAATGACGATGTGAGGTGGTGGAAGACATCACACACACACATACACACATCTAACGGATTCTCTTTGAGCTGTTAATTGGGCCTCTCTAAGTTAATTGAGCCGATGGAGTGAGACGATGCAGTGATGCAGCTCTAATCACACACACACACACACACACACTTACAGCAGAGGGCTTTCTGTAGCCGGCGGATCTTCATAGCCGTCCTGTACGCGGAGAAGCGCACGTTGTTGAGGTCAGCTGTATGGAAACACAAGAGAAACACAGTGTAAAGAGTGTAAAGTCAACTTACGAGTCTGTAGTTATTTAGATAACTAAAAAAACTTCCGACGCATGCACACATCCGCATAATCCGTTTGACCACATGTCTTATAAACAGCATACTTCATTACATACTTCACTTCTAAAAGGACACGACATGCAGACTGATACAGTGTTTGACTTCATCTTTAAAAAGAGGTCTGGTAATGAGCGTGTTTACAAGTGTGATCTGACACCGGTTAAGGTTAATAAGTGTGTGTGTGTGTGGGGGGGGGGGGGGGGATGTAAAGGTCATGTACCAGGTTGAACTGTTCTTATTAAGAAAAGGTCAAAAATGCTTAACAAAATATGATCAATAAAGCGAGATGTTTGTCTCATCTGTCAACTTCACACAAATCACGCTAGACATCAGCTGGAAAACAATTTGATTTTAAAATCCATCCTAACACGGTTTCCTAGTGTTGTTTAGGGTTGTGTATCGTTTGAATTTGAACGATTCTGATTCCGATTCTGATTCCTTGTTTCGATTCCGGTTCCCAACGATTCTCGATTCCGATTCTTTTAAGAGGCAGGGTCAAAAAAAGTTTAGCTAACCTTGCTAACCAACGGTCTTTCTGAAGGAAATACTCCTTTCTAAAGGGAAATACTCTGCATTTTGCCGGGATTTCGTTATTTTTAGAAAAGTGAAGCCACACTTTGGATCGTAAGCTACTCATGTTCGACTCGCGCGGTTATGCCAACACTTCCGGTAGACGCTTCTTCGTTGGTGTTGTTCAGCGGTTTCTTCTTCTGGTCGGCAGACTGTGAATATCAAAACTAGGAATCGAAATTTTAACTATTGAACGATTCCAGGAAAAACGAAAAGTTAGTCCCGGTTCCAATCGATACTCGATTCTCGATACCCAACCCTAGTGTTGTTGTGAACGTAAGCACACTCATTAGCATTAGCAGCGTAGAATGAACAGCGAGATCTGACGACCTAGCCTGACACAAAACTTTTAAAACCCACAAAAAGTTCATTCTGTCCTGAAATCCTGTCTTCTTTTAGATTTATTGTGCAAAATGAGTAAAAATAACATACTATTAAACAAAATGTACTTTTTGACTGGTATATTTTATACTAGTTTAACATAACATGCTAATTTTTATAACAGATTAATATAACATACTTGTTTTATTTACAAATATTTAGTTAAATAAAATATAATATTAGATACAATTTAAAACTGAAAACTAAAAAAAATCAAATAAAATATGAAATATTATATCATTAAAAAACTATAACTTAATCTACAATTAAAAAAATAGAACATAAAATCTTATTCGAGACATTAATGAAATAACAACAGTATTAAACATTTTTGATTAGGGCTGTGCAAAAGTTAATTGCGATTAACCGCATCCAAAATAAAAGTCTGTGTTTGCATAATATATTTGTGTGTGCTGTATATAATGATTTTGTATATATAAATACCTATGCATGCATGTATATATTTAAGAATTATTTGCGCTTAAATTCTCTAAATATAAATACATAATCTATATTATATAAATATAAATATTCTATATAGGAATAACACATTTTTCTTAAATATATACATGCATTTGTGTGTATTTATATATACAAAATAATTATATACAGCACACACAAATATATTATGTAAACACAGACTTTTATTTTGGATGCGAATAATCACAATTAACTTTTGCACAGCCCTATTTTTGATATATATACATGAACCAAACACAAAACTAACTCTCTCACATCTGGTTCGGTGCCATTTTTGTATGTGTGTGTGTGTGTGTGTGTGTGATGACTCTAGAGGTTTCCTGCCTCACACGAACACACACACCTGCACTGACAGCGGACACTTGCTGTCCAGTATTTATTCATCTGTGTATTTTGGTGAGACTAGAGTTTCTCTCAGCACATCTCTCGAGGCCCAAAAGACGTATTCGACTCGAGTGTGTGTGTGTGTGTGTGTATCACTTACAAAGAGAATGATACAGCTCCGTCATCTTAGGATGGTCCCAGCATGTGGTCTGACTGTGATGACTGCAGAAGAGGACAGAGAGGGAGAATTAGACTCTGACAAACACACCACTTACACCGTCTGTTGTTGTTATTGTGTGTGTGTGTGTGTGCGTGTGAGAGAGACGCTATCTTGGACACAAAAAGGCTTGCGGGGGTGAACGACTGAGCGGAATGAGAAAGAACCAAACAAAAGAGATCAAAATCTAGAGCAGAAATGGAGGAAGAGCATACACAAGTAGGGAGAATGCACTCTGACTGTGTGTGTGTGTGGACTGGATTCTTTGTCCTATCTATTTCACTTGTGTTGGGTCAGATGTGAGCTGACAGATCCACCCAGAGCCCTGGAGAAGTGTCCACTCGGATGACCTCACTAACACAGCTGCCATTACATGCTCACTGCTAACCCTCAGTGTCCGGCACACACACACACACACACACAGAGAGAGAAGAAGAGGGATATCCACAGGATTTTAGCCAATCAGAAGTGGTTTGTAATTGGTCACTGGGTCTAAATAATAATAATGTTCCTACTTCACTGTTTTTCCTAATTAAAGGGATTACTTCACCTCTGGAAAGATGATGTGAATTAAAAATGGGTCATTTATGTAGAAGAAATGTGAAATTAATTTTGAATTTGGAGCTTTCTAGACTGAGATAAGCCAGAAAATGTATTTTTAGCTTAATTTGATGAAAGATAACAACTCCCAGAATGCACTTGCTTCACTGCCCTAGGAGGCCACGCCTACCGGTAACAGAGCGCAGTCGTTAAACAACAAGTCTCGGCTACTAGTGATGAGTCTGCCCGAAAATGTGTTTCCTGATCGCCCAAAATATCCGGGATTGGGCTATTGCCATTCACACTGACTCCGCCCACTGACGTCTGGTTGGGCCAGGCAAAGCTACAGAGAACACTGGGTTGGTAGTGTCTTCTTGTATGGCAGAAAGTGTTGACGCAAATCAACCTAAGGTCAAATCCCCCTTTTGCCAAACTCCCTATAACCTTTTTTTATATATATTTTTAGGTCAAACCGTTCTTGTCTGTCAGTCATATAATGGAGGTCTATGTTCACCACCTCAAAGAGCATGCACAGAGAAAAACAAAAAACAAAAAAACAAAAACGTTGTTACAGTGTAGTTGACTGACTTTCCTTTTAACTTTTGACAATGTGACTGAAGTTATATTATATTCCTGTTATATTCAAAATGTATGTGCAGTATGACGTAATCCATTGCTAAATTATGGTTTATCATAGACTAGCTAACCACAAAGCTAGCTAATGCCACTATCATCAGTGGAAGACCGCTAACATCAAAATTAATGAGCTTTGGTTCCTCTGTTCTTTTGCGACAATAAAAGAAACAAGTTTATTTTTTAAAATGCATTATTATTTTAGTTCAAACTCATACATAACTACAAATAACTAATGTTAGTGAAATCTGTTAAATGTTTTGTTGCGCGTTTCTGAAAAAAAAAATATATATATATATATATCGGCCGATATATTGGATTTTAAAACCAACAAATATTTGTATCGGTATTGGCCTTCAAAATCCTTAATCGGTCAGGCTCTAATACATATAAGTGTTATACATCATTCGATCCTCTTAAGTGTCTATTTGTGTGCATACTCACAATAAAACAAAATGTTCTGCTTAAAGAAAATTAAACATGATGCGCGTTTTGCCTTATGTCTGTCAATGAAGTTCATTGTGAAACTTGTCAAACTTAAACTTGGCTGTAACTCAGTAAATACTTGTCACAGAGACACAAAATATCTCTCTTTATTTGGCTGAAACAAAGTGCACAAAGACTGTTTAACCCCTTAACTGTCACTTGCCCGTATACGGGCAACCTAACTTTACGTCACTATATTACAATTGAAATCATAATCTAGTCATGACAAACTATATATATCATTGGAAAGTTCTAAGACTCCTAAATCGATATTTTAGGTCTGTTTTTTTCTTACGAATTATGAATGAATAGTAATATATGAATTTATGACAAGAGTGCGCCTAAAAAAAATCGACGTTATTGCAGGAGTTTCTGACCTTTGACACAAATAGTCGACGCACACACTTTTAATAATTGAAACTTTGCTTTTTAATGGCCAAAAGTTCATAATAAAACACAATAAGTATTTGCCAATAAAAAAAGATAAAACTATATTTTAAAAAGTAAGGTTAAAAGTCCTCTAAAAAGAATAATATATTATATATACATAAATACAATTTGTATTATTATTATTATATCACATATTTTAGTAGTTATAAATTAGTTATCATTTTAAAGCTTACGAACTCAGAATTCATCCTGTGAAAACTATTTTGAAATTGGACGTTGCGTTACCATAGAAACGGTATTTTTTATTAGGCTCCTCCCCTTTTGGGCATCATCTTTCATAATTTATTATGAAAACCTTTTCTAATCTTGACAAAACACATATTGTCTGAAAGGTCTGAGTCTCAAGGTTCCATATTTAGTGACAGAAGTGATATTTGGATAGAAATTTGTTAATTTGTTATGGCAAAATGCATGTGATTAAATTCAATGGAATTCAATGGCACCCGGTGGCTATTTTTGGTACTACGCCTAAACAAAATCTCATGGGAACTTCAATTTTTGTGATATCAACTTCAAATTTGGAACACAACTTGGTTAGATATATAGCTTTCATTTTATAGTAATTTTATAGTAAAACATATTTTGTAAAATATTTATTTCATATTAAGAAACTCTATTAATAAAGTATATTTGATTTACTGTAAATTATAACTTCCATAACTTTTTCATACTTTAATTGTTTGAAGTGCTTTCTTTAAAACAAGACCAAACTTAGGTATATATTCCAAAGCATTCTTGAATTATAACCATTTGAGTTTGTATAGCGCATTTTAATGCCAATTATCAAAAATGGGGGTGACAGTTAAAGGGTTAAATATCAATTGGGTGTCTGGGTGTGTGAATGAATGAACGAACGCATGCACACTCTTACAGACGAAAGACACACACCTCTAGTATGGCATGATGGTTCACTCATGAATACGTATATTTCTGTAACAATCAGGCATTGCATATATCCGGTTTGAGTTGTTCTAGTCTCGAGTCCAACACCAGAACTGCTTCCCACACACACTCCCAGGCTGAGTCTCACTGAGTCTGTGTTTGGAGGGACCGAGCGAGAGAGCCAGAGGCTGTCAGCAGGTGTTAAGTGAATCTCCTCATCTCATTCACAGGTTGATGAGAGGTCCTCTCCGCTCCGCTGGCATCGGCGAACGGCTCAACCGGTCTCAGACTGTCCATCTCAGCCAGACCCAACAGACAGAACGAGAGCAGCTTTAAATAGACCCAGATTCAGCTTTACTGACGCATGCCTGGGCCCGGTGACGGCGTATGATGGGTCTGTCACATGGATTGATTTTCAGCCACGAGGATCAGTGAGGGCCGCTGTGTCTGGAGGGTAATTCGGCTGGTTACTGCACACGGGTGAAATAGGCAGCAGGAGAACAGCGAAGACTGGAAACTACAGTGAGCTTGTTACGGTGGCGAACTAACAGTCTGAGACACTCAGACAGCATGTCCCCATGAAACCAACATATTTTTTTTTGTATATGTTAGCCTTCACTCACCCCCATGTCATCCAAGAGTTCATGTCACTCTCCTGTTCGAACTCGTTCATCAAAATGAACAAATCTTTTTCCGAGTCATTTAGTTTGTTTCGTTTGTTGAATGAACCAAATGACTCAGGAAAAAGATAAAACTTAACTTAAGATAAACTTATAAAACTTCAACTTTGTTATTTATTTATTAAATGCGATCGTTTCGCTTGATAAGACCCTTATTCATCGTCTGGAATCGTTTAAAGCCCTTTGAACAGTTTGCACTGAAACTCTCATTTGGACCTTGAACCGTTTGGTTCCCATTGAAGTCCATTATATGGAGAAAATCCTGGAATGTTTTCATCAAAAACCTTCATTTCTTTTCGACTGAAGAAAGAAAGACGTGGACATCTTGGATGACATGGGGGCGAGGAAATTATCAGCAAAAGTTTTTTGAAAAGTGAACTACTCCTTTAAGGTTATCTATAAGCTAATGTGCTCCAAAGCAATAACACAATTCGGATTTAGAAGCTATAAGCAATCAAAACTAACAGTCTCTCACTTTCGTCAATGATTTTGATGACATCACTCTGAATCTGAAGCCCCGCCCACTATATTATAAATAGACGATGAAGCTGCGGCCGAAATCGGTCACTTGTTCACATATTTACTGTTTTCTACATGATGAATGGCACATAGTGCACTATATAGGCAGTGGTGGAGGAAGTACTGAATCTCAGTACTTAAGTAAAAGTACAAATAACCAGATAAATATTTACTTTAGTAAAAGTAGAAGTAACACAATGACAACCATACTTAAGTAAAAAGTACCTTATTTTAAATGTACTTTAAGTATTAAAAGTAAAAGTACTTGCATAACAATTTATTCTCTTAATGACTATTTTCTAATGATTAATAAAACATTTAATTCTAACTCATTCAACCTAATACTCCTATAATGATGTTCAATAATTATGGAAAAAAAAATGTTGCCACCATTTCTGAAACAAGCTTGCAATTATGGAATATAAACCATGCTTATCCTTACTATATGTTAATAACTATGTTTGGCAGTAAACGAGATTAATTTATGGTGTAATTCTGAACCTCTTGGCTTGCCATAATCCTAACCAAACGTATATTACACACGGTGCGTTTCCTATGCACGTAAAAACAAATTTTCGCGTGTAAATTGCACGATGAACACACTGCGTGCCAGACACATTTAGTGTGACCGGGTTAATATACTGTATCTGGCAACCAAACGTCACTGACGAGACAAACGTCCAATGGACGGACGGCCAGATTACGTTTTGGCAGGGGAAAAACTGATCAGAAAATGTTCTACTTAAGTAAAGTAAAGATATGTGAAAAATGTACTTAAGTAAAGTAACGAAGTATTTGTACTTCGTTACATTCCACCACTGTATATAGGGGATAGGGAACTATTCAGACAGTGTAAACATGCTTTCCATTGGGGCGAATTTACAGCGGATTATATGAACGAGTCGGTGCGGACCAAAAAAAATGTTTGAATGCTGCACAGAATGCTCCATTTTAAAGGGATAGTTCACTTTGAAATTAATTTTTGACATGTTTTATCTTACCTCAAGCGCATCCAAGATGTAGGTGTCTGACCTAAAAATATCAAAATTGATAATACTGTGGAAACAAACGGTTCGTGTCTGTCAGTCATATAATGGAGGTCTATGGTCACCACCTCAAAGAGCATGCACAGAGAAGTCCAAATTAAACATGATTTAATGACTCGTAAATGTAAGTACACATTGATGGCCTAAGAAACGAAACGAGCGGTTTGTGTGAGAAAACCAACAGTATTTATAGCGTTTTTACAACAGTTTGACCTAAAAATATCCAAATTGAAACTACATCTTGGATGCCCTAGAGGTAAGCTGAAACATACCAACAATTTATTTCAGAGTGAACTATCCCTTTAAAGCAACATGGAGGAGATTAGAAGGAGAAAACTGTTAGACGGACTCGGCATAAGAAACAGCACCGACGAGTGGAAGAGATGACACACACCAACAAAAGATTCAAAACGACATCTACACTAAGTACACTTCCTCAGCATGATCACAGTTTTGCTTTAGCAACAGTTTCATATTAAGTCTAAAATGGGAATATATTCGACTTTGGCTGACATAAGATGTCAAATGCGGCTTTATCAAGCTCGACAGCTCTGGCCAAGCTGTGATATAAACTAAACGCTATTGGCTATTTTAAAAAGGGGAGGAGCTGCTCGATGTGATCAAGAAAAATACAGTAAAAACTGTAATATTGTGAAATATTATGACAATTTAAAATAGCTGTTGTGATGTTTAAAAAGCTATTTATTGTGATTAAAGCTGAATGTTCAGCATCATTACAGTCTTCAGTGTCACATGATCCTTCAGAAATCATTCTGATATGATTTGATGATCAAGAAACGTTTCTTATTATTATCAAAGTTGAAAACAGTTGTGCTGCTTCATACTTTGGTGGAAACTAATATATTTTCAGTAGTGTAAATGTAGTGTAAATTACAGTAGTGTAAATGTGTGAAGCACAGAAAACCAAGAAATAACAGCTTAGTTTCATTCTGCAGGAAGCAGGCGGGCGCTCGTACACACACGCTTACAGTGAAGGATGCGAGGTGTGTTTTATTTACAGCGGTGAGCTGCTGACAGGATTAGATGCTGCTCTCTCATCTCAACACACACACACACACACACACACACTTCTCTGAAGTCCAGGGAGCGGGTCTCACACACTGAGATGAATAAACATGAACTCTACTCAACTCATTATATTCACAAAACAGTCTTAAGAGTTACAGAAATAAGCTTTTCCACAAAAATACTGGGTAGATAAAATACTTTTCCTTTCTTACGACCTCTATCTGTCACTCTTTACGCAGAACCGACATTTGAGACATCATCATCTCCACTTGACATGCTTTAAAATAATAACCAACACACACCACTCACACTCTAGTTTCAAACACATTTCATCCCTTTGATCTCTCCAATTAATGTTTGACGATACGAGTCGGCGTAAGTATTGGTGTGTGTTAGAGAAAGTTTGTGTTTTAGTGGAGAAGAGTCAGTATTTCACTCATGTGAGCTGCAGGGACTATGACTTATATAAGACCATACGAACATTTCTGGGCATTATTTTAAGGGCATTAATTCTCATTTTGAATTTCTAAAAATCACAGCTTCATCGGAATGTTAAGAAACATGGTGACTTTTATGGCATTATGTATGTGAATACAAAAAAAAAAATTGAGGTCATGATCCGAGCATGTTAAGCGGTCGTAAAAAAATAGTCACACTTGTGGTCTTCAGTCAAAAATGACCCCCATAGGAAATGAATGGGAAATTGACAAAAAAATAAAATAAAAAAATCTCTGAATTTTTGTAAGTGCAATCTACAAATCGGCCACAATTCTAAAAAAAAAGTACACCGCAGGAAAGGGGTGACACTCTACAACATCTAGAGTGCAAAACAGACAAACCCACCCACACACACACATAAACACACACGCACCAATAAATTTTGATTACAAAAAGTATGTTTTGAATTTTTAAAAATCACAGCTTCATCGCAATGGTACGAAACTTGGTGACTTTTATGGCATTATGTATGTGAACACACAAAAAATTGAGAAATCCTCAGAAAAGTTCTGGATGTGATTCATGAATCTTGTGAGGAATTTGAATTCGTCGAACTACTCTGTATGTGTACATTTGTAACAGATCTCTGTGTGTCACTGTTGTCAAAAAATGTAAAAACAGATGTGGATGAAATAGTTCAAAGTCTGGTGAACTATGCCTTAGAGAAAAACCTGATTGCGTGCCGCAACTTTTTATTGTTGCTCGATCACCTGTAAATGTCATTATTGTTTTACTTCACTATGTTGAAATAAAAAATATTTTGTGGTCATTTCGGAGCTCATAAGCTCATAACTTGGTTTCTATAGGATTCATAGTAAACATGCATAGTATAAATCAGATACTAAGTCATACGGATATAATAAAACAGACGCTAAGCACATTGAATAAAATGATATTTATTCAACAAACTAAAAGCTAAGTAAATTGAATGATATTTATTCAACAAACTAAAATCTAAGTAAATTGAATGGTATTTATACAACAAACTAAAATCTAAGTAAATTTAATATAATGATGTTGGTACAAAATGATTATAATGATGTTAGTACAAAATCTAAGTAAAAAAAAAAACAAAAACAAAAAAACGAAAAATGGGTAGTAATAATGATGTCAGTGGTAATCTATCCAGAAAAGAAAGTCACGGCAGGTAATCATGTCACGATCTAGGATGTAATTAACATACATTACAGCAATTTTGTCAACGTTTTCAATAGCGTCAACAATTTTGATTGCATCATCATCATCATCAGAGTCATATTCTTTAGTTTTCTTTACCAGCTCGGTACAGACATCGGCCACATACTTATTGGAATGTACCAGCACATGTTTTTCGGATTAGAAAAGGTCAACGGGTCAGAAAACCACCAGAATGTTCCAACACATCTTCTCCATTAGAAAAGCTCAACGGGTCAAACCCAGAATGTTCCCACACATCTTCTCCATTAGAAAAGCTCAACCGGTCAACAACCACCTGTCCATTTGATGGATCGATAGGTCAAAGGTTAATCGATATTCCTGACATGGAATGCTAAAGCTCAACAACCACCTGTCCATTTGATGGATCGATAGGTCAAAGGTTAATCGATACCCCAGACATGGAATGCTAAAGGTCAAGGAGTCAAAAACCACCTGGCCACCTGTCAATCAAAAAAACCATCAATCATTTTGACACATGCCGCCCTACATAACTACTAATATTAATAAATTCAATCAAATTGTCTCAAAGTACTAAATTACAAAGAATAAATATTATAGAACAAAAATAAATTGCATTGGTTTTACTGGGATGGAGGAAATTTAATTTTTAGGTGTCCGGTCACTTTTGACCGGGAAGATAACAAGTGTGACTCCGAAACGAAGAGCACCTGTTAAATAGTATTCTAATAACAGTAAAACTCTTTCACACATCTCTTCTAACATAACAACATTAATAATCATAAAATTACATTATTTTTATATTTCCTTTGTATTTATTAGTTCAGAAAGGTGCCATGCAATAAGCGAAATAATGTTCAGGTGGGCAGGTTAACATAAACAAAAACAAAACAGACCAAAAACAAACAGAAAGAGATCTGAAACCACATTTGAGACCAGAACCAGTGTGAATGCTCAGAGAACTGGGTTATTTTACAACTTTTTGACCACTTAAAGATGTTTGATTAAAGATAACCCAATGCTGAAAACACCTTGCCACACACAATAGCCACTTTGTCGCAATTCTTTCCACTTTAAAGTTATTACACAGACAAATGAGTTGACTGCCCTGCGCCGAGCTTGGTCTTCAGAGGAGTCAGGGCATTCCCTCACAGACACTTTTAATTCGCTTTGCTAATTCGCCCAGCCGCGCGGCAGGAAGATCAACGAGCAGTGAGGACACACTGCACAGAGAAGCAAACGTTTGTTCTGGAGAGATGTGCGAGAGTCGCACACAAGGGTTTTGTGGACATGTAAGAGAAATTCCCTCAGGAAATGAAATGATGAAGGGGAAAAAAGGATCTGTAGTGTATTCATGAATGCACAGCCATATGGGTGCTGTCAGAGCCATGCGCGCTAAAGAAGTTCAGCTACTGGCCATTCCTCACAACACACCTGCCGCCCACACACACACTTTCACAGGCCCCTTTCATCTCCTTTTCTACACTACTAAACTCCAGGGATCTGGACGACATGGAACAATCGGTTCGCCACAATTCGGAAACTCTTTTTAGTGACTGATAAATGCAGTAACCATGCAAATTAATTCATAAAGTGTACTATTCTTTCTCTCGGTTACTATTATTTTTTCACATTTTAAAATAAATAAATAAATCACGTAAAATTTGTTCTATTCGCGGAAGATACTACCTTTTTTGTATTTTACAGGAGCTTTTGGAGGCTATTACTTTAGAAATGTGTAAAATAGAAAATAAATTGTCATTAAATATAAGTAGTATATCTACGGAAAAGGATTAGGACCAAGCAATAATAAAAAAATAAAAACCATACTCGAAATTTAACGAGTTTAATCTCCCATTATAATGACTTTAATCTAGTTATTTAATGAGTTTATTCTCAAGATTGTGTTTCGACTTTTTTCTCGAAATTTAACGAGTTTAATTTTGCATTATAATGGCTTTAATCTGGAGATGGGTTTTTTTTTTATTATTATTTGGCCCTAATCCTCTTCCGTATATATCAGTATTGAACAAAGCAAAACATGTTTTGGACCACAAAAAAAGTGAAAGCACCCTTCAAGAGATCGGTCCACGTGGAAACAGATGTGTGTGTCCGACACAGCACTTACTTGATGTAGTAGGGCACTTTATTCTGGGACACCGCTCTCTGCCAGGGCGTCTGCACTGAAGCTGCGGACACATAATAAAAGATTAGATGGGGTCTGGTCATGATGGTGTTGGGAAATGAAGCATTAATTAAGAACATCTCTCTTTCATATCAGCGGACTCTTTTAATTTCTCCCGACACTAAACCCTCGTTCCAGAGGCACACACTTGATGATATATATCACCCATCTGCTCTCTCAGCAGAATGTAGTGTACGCAACACTGCTTTTGAAGCTAATGGCATGGGAAACGGGATGATACAACTTCAAAGACCAAACTCTAAAAGTTTGAAGCGCGTCAGCATTACCCAATACACTGAACTCTAGGAATCGAAGTCGAGCTGCGGAGTAACTCCCAGCGCAGTCATGGGATGAGAAAGGACATGGCGGGTGTTGTAACAATGTTAAAAAAATCATTTGCTGTTAACCTTTTAGGAAAAAAAAAGGTTTGATGAGACCATGAGATGAGAAAGAGAGAACATAATTTGTATGTTATATAACTTGTTGTTTCATTTAAATGTAACTGGCACAATAAAGCCAATAAAAGGGAACATTAAAACTTGCTAAACTAAATTTAGTGTGTGTGTGTGTGTGTGTGTGTGTGTGTTCATGACTGCTCTTGACAGTCCACTAAAACAGAAAGTAGTAGACAATTAACCTCTGAATTATTAAACACAAAAGCTTTACCACAGCTTAGTGTGTGTGTGTGTGTGTGTGTGTGTGTGTGTTACAAAATGAAGACAGACTTCACTGCCAGTTTCCCTCTATGTTCACACAGTCCACTGTTAGATAGGTATTCATCGTTTAAGTCCACTGTTAGATAGGTATTCATCGTTTAAGTCCACTGTTAGATAGGTAGACATCATTTAAGTCCACTGTTAGATAGGTAGTCATCGTTTAAGTCCACTGTTAGATAGGTAGTCATCGTTTAAGTCCACTTTTAGATAGGTAGACATCGTTTAAGTCCACTGTTAGATAGGTAGACATTGTTTAAGTCCACTCTTAGATAGGTAGACATCGTGTAAGTCCACTGTTAGATAGGTAGACATCGTTTAAGTCCACTGTTAGATAGGTAGACATCATTTAAGTCCACTGTTAGATAGGCAGACATCATTTAAGTCCACTGTTAGATAGGTAGACATCATTTAAGTCCACTGTTAGATAGGTAGACATCATTTAAGTCCACTGTTAGATAGGTAGACATCGTGTAAGTCCACTGTTAGATAGGTAGACATCATTTAAGTCCACTGTTAGATAGGTAGACATCATTTAAGTCCACTGTTAGATAGGTAGACATCATTTAAGTCCACTGTTAGATAGGTAGACATCATTTAAGTCCACTGTTAGATAGGTAGACATCGTGTAAGTCCACTGTTAGATAGGTAGACATCGTTTAAGTCCACTGTTAGATAGGTAGTCATCGTTTAAGTCCACTGTTAGATAGGTAGTCATCGTTTAAGTCCACTTTTAGATAGGTAGACATCGTGTAAGTCCACTGTTAGATAGGTAGACATCATTTAAGTCCACTGTTAGATAGGTAGACATCGTTTAAAGGGACACAAGGCAGTTATTTTAGCTTAATTTAACAGCTTCAGAGTTATTGAAATGGTTATATGACTTCTTTCGGGTTGAATGGTGGGTGTCTCGACCCCCCCTGGTGCCTGTGAGCGGAAAAATCTCACTTGCAGTTTCTGGCCGGCGGCTCGCCGCACTGAAGTATCGCGTGATATCAGCTCTCGCGATGTAACATATTCCTTTGCGAGTCTTGCGACAACACCGCACATATCCAGGAACAAGGTCTACAAGGATGGAGTTTGTCACACTATCGTCATGGCAGAGCCGGCATATAAGATATAGAAAGCTAGGAAAGCATTGTCGGTGGAACAGAGAAAGAGGAAAAAGCAGACTGACCGAGCGAGGAGTCAGACGCGAGAATAGCCGTAATGCGCATGTGATATGTCCCCATTGAAACATCTCGCAGCACGGATGTACCAATACAAACAAATAAAACATCTCCAGGTAACTCTAGTACATTCATTTATTTCGTTTGTTAAATAAGAGGCGATCTGAAATGTGTTGTTTTTGAATTCAAGTAACCAAAGTGATCCAAGTGATCGTTGCCGCTGCGATCAGTTTCAGCGGATTCAGTGATCTGTTGTGATATTCAAACGGACGCGCGCTCATTGCTCAATCCATTGCGGGGACTGAGAGACTCATTACGGTGAAATCACAAAACCCAATGCACAAAAAACATGTCCCTACTTGAAATACAGCCACTAATATATAATCGGTGTTGATGAGGAAAATAAACTATACTATTAGTAAGAATTAGAACCCACCTGTGACAAACATGGCAAAAGCATCCTCTGGACCACTAAAGTTCATGGGGATATGTATTTAATCAGGTGAAAATTCTCACCACTAACAACATATATTAGATCTCATTAAACAACAAAATAAACACAATGTAGTATACTATGTAACACGTCATGCCCTCCGTGAGTGGTATTTACAACAGTAATGTTAAAAACAAGTACTCCACAGTTACTCTAGGGGTCGCTGTTTGACAGCATTGTCGTCTAGTGTCCCTTTAAGTCCACTGTTAGATAGGTAGACATTGTTTAAGTCCACTCTTAGATAGGTAGACATCGTTTAAGTCCACTGTTAGATAGGTAGACATCATTTAAGTCCACTGTTAGATAGGTAGACATCATTTAAGTCCACTGTTAGATAGGTAGACATCATTTAAGTCCACTCTTAGATAGGTAGACATTGTTTAAGTCCACTCTTAGATAGGTAGTCATCGTTTAAGTCCACTGTTAGATAGGTAGACATCGTTTAAGTCCACTCTTAGATAGGTAGACATCGTGTAAGTCCACTGTTAGATAGGTAGACATCATTTAAGTCCACTGTTAGATAGGTAGACATCGTGTAAGTCCACTGTTAGATAGGTAGACATCATTTAAGTCCACTGTTAGATAGGTAGTCATCGTTTAAGTCCACTGTTAGATAGGTAGTCATCGTTTAAGTCCACTTTTAGATAGGTAGACATTGTGTAAGTCCACTGTTAGATAGGTAGACATCGTTTAAGTCCACTGTTAGATAGGTAGACATCGTTTAAGTCCACTGTTAGATAGGTAGACATCATTTAAGTCCACTGTTAGATAGGTAGACATCGTTTAAGTCCACTGTTAGATAGGTAGACATTGTTTAAGTCCACTGTTAGATAGGTAGACATCGTTTAAGTCCACTGTTAGATAGGTAGACATCGTTTAAGTCCACTGTTAGATAGGTAGACATTGTTTAAGTCCACTGTTAGATAGGTAGACATCGTTTAAGTCCACTGTTAGATAGGTAGACATCGTTTAAGTCCACTTTTAGATAGGTAGACATCGTTTAAGTCCACTTTTAGATAGGTAGACATTGTGTAAGTCCACTGTTAGATAGGTAGACATCGTTTAAGTCCACTGTTAGATAGGTAGACATCATTTAAGTCCACTGTTAGATAGGTAGACATTGTTTAAGTCCACTCTTAGATAGGTAGACATCGTTTAAGTACACTGTTAGATAGGTAGACATCGTTTAAGTCCACTGTTAGATAGGTAGACATCGTTTAAGTCCACTGTTAGATAGGTAGACATCGTTTAAGTCCACTGTTAGATAGGTAGACATCGTTTAAGTCCTCTGTTAGATAAGTAGACATCGTTTAAGT
Source organism: Cyprinella venusta (assembly GCA_038021265.1). Classification (NCBI taxonomy): domain Eukaryota; kingdom Metazoa; phylum Chordata; class Actinopteri; order Cypriniformes; family Leuciscidae; genus Cyprinella; species Cyprinella venusta. The sequence goes on from CM075883.1 coordinate 1,533,225, forward strand.
CCTCTGTTAGATAGGTAGACATCGTTTAAGTCCACTGTTAGATAGGTAGACATCGTTTAAGTCCACTGTTAGATAGGTAGACACCGTTTAAGTCCACTGTTAGATAGGTAGACATCGTTTAAGTCCACTGTTAGATAGGTAGACATCGTTTAAGTCCACTGTTAGATAGGTAGACATTGTTTAAGTCCACTGTTAGATAGGTAGACATCATTTAAGTCCAATGTTAGATAGGTAGACATCGTTTAAGTCCACTGTTAGATAGGTAGACATCGTTTAAGTCCACTGTTAGATAGGTAGACATCGTTTAAGCCCACTGTTAGATAGGTCGACATCGTTTAAGTCCCCTGTTAGATAGGTAGACATCATTTAAGTCCACTGTTAGACAGGTAGACATCGTTTAAGTCCACTGTTAGATAGACATCGTTTAAGTCCACTGTTAGATAGGTAGTCATCGTTTAAGTCCACTGTTAGATAGGTAGACATCGTTTAAGTCCACTGTTAGATAGGTAGTCATCGTTTAAGTCCACTGTTAGATAGGTAGACATCGTTTAAGTCCACTGTTAGATAGGCAGACATCGTTTAAGTCCACTGTTAGATAGGTAGAAATCGTTTAAGTCCACTGTTAGATAGGTAGTCATCGTTTAAGTCCACTGTTAGATAGGTAGTCATCGTTTAAGTCCACTGTTAGATAGGTAGACATCGTTTAAGTCCACTGTTAGATAGGTAGTCATCGTTTAAGTCCACTGTTAGATAGGTAGACATCGTTTAAGTCCACTGTTAGATAGGCAGACATCGTTTAAGTCCACTGTTAGATAGGTAGAAATCGTGTAAGTCCACTGTTAGATAGGTAGAAATCGTTTAAGTCCACTGTTAGATAGGTAGACATCGTTTAAGTCCACTGTTAGATAGGTAGACATCGTTTAAGTCCACTGTTAGATAGGTAGTCATCGTTTAAGTCCACTGTTAGATAGACATCGTTTAAGTCCACTGTTAGATAGGTAGACATCGTTTAAGTCCACTGTTTGATAGGTAGACATCGTTTAAGTCCACTGTTAGATAGGTAGACATCGTTTAAGTCCACTGTTAGATAGGTAGACATCGTTTAAGTCCACTGTTAGATAGGTAGACATCATTTAAGTCCACTGTTAGATAGGTAGACATCATTTAAGTCCACTGTTAGATAGGTAGACATCGTTTAAGTCCACTGTTAGATAGGTAGACATCGTTTAAGTCCACTGTTAGATAGGTAGACATCATTTAAGTCCACTGTTAGATAGGTAGACATCATTTAAGTCCACTGTTAGATAGGTAGACATCGTTTAAGTCCACTGTTAGATAGGTAGACATCATTTAAGTCCACTGTTAGATAGGTACACATCGTTTAAGTCCTCTGTTAGATAGGTAGACATCATTTAAGTCCACTGTTAGATAGGTAGACATCATTTAAGTCCACTGTTAGATAGGTAGACATCATTTAAGTCCACTGTTAGATAGGTAGACATCGTTTAAGTCCCCTGTTAGATAGGTAGACATCGTTCAGAGTTGCAGGTATCATCTTGGCATGATCATTTTTTTTGTTGCAAATTTGAAGTTATATTATGAAAAAAGACGTTAAAAGAAAATTTTCTGTCATGTATTTTTTCTTAAAAATGACCAGATGCTGCAAATAAACTTAAAAGTTTTGAATATGATCTTCAGGAAAGGTCCCCTGATAGATGGCACAGAATGACGTATGTTTGGTTGCATTTAAAATGAGCAATATTTCAAACACTGACTATCTCTCTGCATCAACATCCTAGAAACAAAACAAAAAAGGACATGTCTATTGATTTTATCAGAGGAGAAATTATGTTTTAAATAATAGGCAGCCAATACAGTATCAGTCGTATTATTAATATCTTGGTGTTCTTGACAATAAGCTTAAATGGGATATGTGGACCAATCATATACTGTAAGTATAAACCCACAACAGAGAATTAATTTTTTAAAGCAATAACTTTCCTGTAATGTCCACAACATAAAGCTTCTGATGTTTTATAGGGATTTCATCGACAGTGTTATGATATTCTGTATTATTTGTTGGTATGGAATTGCTACTGAGGTACATACAAAATTATTAAGAAAAGTAACAATGGCAAGTAAATTGTTAGGGGCTGCTATAATCAAGCATAGACAGTATCTATGAAGATTCTTTTTTAAATTATATATCGTGTATGTTTATCTATGCACAGCTCCATTGCAGGCTATAGGAGTCCCCTGTTGGTAAGGTAGAAATCGGTCAGAGTCGCAGGTCTCCTCTTGGTATGTTTAAAAATAAGAAAATGCATATTATGTCTACCTATTATATTTGAAAAATCCCTATATATATATATATATATATATATATATATATATATATATATATAAACAATGAAGACAGACTTTACTGCCAGTTCACTTCATTGTCACTAACTTATCACTAATCTAACATATATATATATATATATATATATATATATATATATATATATATATAATTTTTATTTTATATATTTCATTATGAAGAAAGACTTCTTCATAATTCTTCATAATCCACTGCCAGTTCAATTCACTGGTCTCACACACACACACTCAGTTCCATTGCAGGCTATAGGAGTCCCCTGTTGGTAAGGTAGAAATCGGTCAGAGTTTCAGGTCCCCACTTGGCATGTTTTTTTTTTAAATAAAAAAATATATTTTTAAAGTTACATTATGAAAAAAGACCTTAAAAGAAATTTTTGTATGTCATTTTTGTTTCTTCAAAATGACCAGAAACACTAGTCCCCTCTTGGCCAGTGTAGAGCGATAGTCCCCTGTTAGTAATATAGACGTGTATGTGTGTATGTGTGAGTGTGTGTGTGTGTGGACTGTGATGTCTGATTTTCCACAGTATCTGACACTGGCTGTTTAATTTTACATGGCTGCCAGATATTGTTTGTGCGCAAGTGTTAACTTGTGTCAGTTAGAATAAAATTAATTTTAATTAGTTGTGTCCCCTCAGAGTGAAGTGGCAAATGTCTGCAACAACGACACTGATTACATTTACACTGTACACGATCAATTACATTGTACATTTGTATGTACAACGAATTTTTAAAAAATCTGAAAAAAAAAAACGCTGCTAAAACACAATAATAAAAAAGACACGTTTACGTTCGGACCAAGTAACATCGGACCATTCTTCAACAAGCTGAATGATTTAAAGCATCATTTATATCAAAAGGTGTGAAATGAGTTATGCGGTTTTAAAACCTTTATTAAGTGGTTTTTTCTAAAAAGACCAACAACTAGACCAGCACTAAACTACCACTAACCACTGAAAATTCATGCTGGTCTTTTTAAAGGGATAGTTCTATTTACGTATTAATGCAAGTACCAGTAACTTTTTAGGCAGGGTTGAAGAATAGCAACATAACGTTGTCATGATTATGTAATCCTATTCATGTTTTTACTGTTTAAATGTGGGTTAGTGACTCACTGGATAAGAAGTGTTGAGAGGAAGGTCCAAAATCCCTGTGTGCTTCCCGTAAGAGCTTCAACCTCTCCTCTACTGACGCCTGGAGAGAGACAGAGACAGAGAGAGAAAAAGATAAGCTGGATAAGTATCATAAACATGCTGAAAAAATGCATCCACACACTCACAACAGAGTAAAAAAAACTCAGCATTTGAAAGACAGTAATGAACAGACACACTCAGACTTTCTACAGTCTCAGTGAGTGTTCGAAATACATCCTGTGGAAAACAGATATGGTCTCATCACAGCTCAAACACACACAGACACACACCAATTACTTTATTGAGAACAGCATATACTCTCATTCTTACAGACTGGGCTAATTACACAAATCACCTTTAGAGAAGGGAGGATTCATTAGAAGCAAAGGTAAAAAGAAAGAAAAAGGGAAATAAATGGAAGGACATATCCAGTGAATGAAAGAAAAGAAAAAAAAGAAAAGAAAAGAAAAGAAAAATGCAGAGGACCTGCATGACAGGATGGGAAGAAAAGGAAAGGGTAGGGAAGGAAAGGGAAGGGAGGGAAAGGGGTGGGGAAGGGGAAGGGGTAGAGAAGGGGAAGGGAGGGGAATGGGTAGGGGTAAGGAAGGGGTAGTGAAGGGGAAGGGAAAGAGGTAGGGAAGGGGAAGGAGAAGGGAGGGGAAGGGGTAGGGAAGGGGAATGGAAGGGGAATGGAAGGGGAATGGAGGGGAAGGGGTAGGGGTAAGGAAGGGGTAGGGAAGGGGAATGGAAGGGGAAGGAGAAGGGAGGGGAAGGGAAGGGATAGGGAAGGGGTAGGGAAGGGGAAGGGAAAGGGAAGGGGTAGGGAAGGGGAAGGGAAGGGATAGGGAAGGGGTAGGGAAGGGGAAGGAGAAGGGAGGGGAAGGGATAGGGAAGGGGTAGGGAGGGGAAGGGGAATGGAAGGGGAAGGGGAAGGGAAAGAGAAGGGAGGGGTAGTGAAGGGGTAGGGAAGGGAAAGGGAGGGGAAGGGAAGGGGAAGGGAAGGAGAAGGGAGGGGTAGTGAAGGGGTAGGGAAGGGGTAGCAAAGGGTAAGGGAAGGGGAAGGGAAGGAGAAGGGAGGGGTAGTGAAGGGGTAGGAAAGGGGTAGGGAAGGGGAAGGGAAGGGATGGGAAGGGAGGGGAAGGGGTAGGGAAGGGAAGGGGAAGGGGTAGGGAAGGGGTAGCGAAGGGGAAGGGAAGGGTAAGGAGAAGGGAGGGGAAGGGATAGGGAAGGGGAATGGAAGGGGAAGGGAGGGAAAGGGGTAGGGAAGGGGTATGGAAGGGGAAGGGAAGGGATGGGAAGGGAGGGGAAGGGGTAGGAAGGGAAGGGGAAGGGAAGGGGAAGGGAGGGGAGGGGAAGGGAAGGGGAAGGGGTAGGGGTAAGGAAGGGGTAGTGAAGGGGAAGGGAAAGGGAAGGGGTAGGGAAGGGGAAGGGGGAGGGAAGGGAAGTGAAGGGGAAGGGAGGGGAAGGGGAAGGGGAGGGAAATGGAAGGGGTAGGGAAGGATTAAGGATAGGACTGTGTAGAGTAATTGCATGAAGGATGAGAAAGAGGAAAGTAAGAGGAAAGTAAATGAAGAGAAAGAAATATAGTACAAAGGAAAATGACCTGCATGAAAGGAACAGGACAAGGCAGGAAAGGAAACAAGAAAAGAGTATGGGGAGGAAAAGGCAGGAATTAGGATCAGGCAGGAAAGGGAAATTAAAAGGGCGAGTAAAAGACCCATGAAGGAAAGAGTGTAAGGTGTAGGCAGAGGACCTGCAGTAGTTTCCAGCGCATGTTGAGGTTGTCTAACTGGCGGCTGGTGGTGGAGGACAGCTGGACGTCCAGGGGGGTCAGCTGACCTGCCAGATCATTCACAGCTCGAACATCCTGCTTCAGAGGAGCAGTCTCCTCACGAAACGCCTGGAACACACACATTACCATAATCACATCACCAGCTTTATCTCTGCATATCGCACAAACACACATTTAAATAAATCACCAGCTGGAGCCTTTGGAAATGACTCACAACATGTGTGAGAGGTGTAACAGTGTCATTTTATGATAAAACTACAAAAATTTGCTTTAGGCAGGAAAATGATTGATTAGAATAATTGTTCAAAGGAACAGTTCACAAAAAGGAAGTTCTGTCACCATTTACCCAACCAGTGAGTTCTTACAAACCCAAACAGTTATGTTTCTTTCCTGATGGAGATGTTAAACTGGATGTTCACATGGCTCTTTTCCACACAATGGAGGTGAAAAAGACTACAGGCTGTCAAGCTCCAGAAAGGAGCCTGACAACCTCCAGTTCATGGTATTGTTAGTGTAGAGAAGCATCCAGATAAACATCATCAGTTATGCCCCAGAGAAGAAAAAAAGACATACGGGTTTGGAATGAAATGAGACTGATGACAGAATTGTACCAATTATTCCTTAAATATGCCATGATGACTTGGCTGAACTTTTTCTGATATCATCCCTAGCGATTAAGGAGCTTGGCCTGGACTCATCGTCCACTGGTTACAGGCCACAGCGGGGAATAAGCACAGTGATGAGCTCACCGTTGTCCTTTCGATGTGATCCTGTAGGGAATCTATGAGAAGGTCTCCCACGGGTTGCCATCCTGCCTTAAGCTCCTCGGCCCGTGCTAGACGCAGGTCCAGTTGGTCCATGGAGCTCTGGAGGTCCTGCAGTTTATCTAGCGCTCTCTCCACCTGCTCTTGCCAGGTGCCTGCGTGTCCCATCAGCCTGTCCCAGCGCTCGCTCACCTCGGCGGTCTGCTTACGGATAGCCTTCGCCACCTGCTGGGCCTTCTCCTCCGGGGTCGGCTCTGAGGAAAACCACAGACACAAACTCCATTCAAGTTACGTCTTCACTTCAGTTGACCTCATTTTAGGCAAGTTCTCTGAAAGGATCTAAAAAGGTACATTTGGATTTTACAGTGCTAAACACTGAAACAAAAGCATAGAAGCTGTGTCTCAAACTACAGAGGAGCCTAAAGGCCCATTCATTATCGTCAGGCCGATATTATCGGCCGATATTAGGCATTTTCCAAACTATCGGTATCAGCAGTTATAATGGCCGATAAATTAATATTTCAAAAATAAAATAAAACGGACGAAACACGCTTCAACCATTTCATGAGTGTTGGAGTTGTATGGTTTGTCCACCAGAGGGCACAAGTTTCTTTTTAAAATGCATTATCATATTATTTTAGTTAAAACTTCATAGAGAACTTCAAATAACTAATGTTAGGGAAATCTGTTAATGTTTTGTTGCACGTTTCTGAAAAAAATATATATATATCGGCCGATATATCGGAATATCGGATTTTTAAACCAACAAATATTTGTATCGGTATCGGCCTTCAAAATCCTTTATCGGTCGGGCTCTATTTGCAACTACATGTCTTTTCAACTACAGTCATAACAAAAGTGACAATAATTCACCTTAGGTCTTGGAAATGAAACACTATGTGAACAAGTGTGTTCCAGGGAAAATAATGCATTGGGTATTGATTGAAATATTGATGTTTTAAAACACAATCGTCATCATGTTTGACCGCAGGAAAGCAAATACGAGTTGATTTTCAGTCACCTCAGCAGAAATCCAATAGACTGTACATAGGAGCATTTATCTCTAGCAACACTATGAGTATATAGCAAGCACAAACATGCCGGTATAAAGATAGATATCTATGAGTACAACATGCGTCACAAAACCTCAGCTTTCACAGTCCACACAACAAAGCAAAAACAACATTTTCAAATTCATCCACTTGGGAAAGCTTTTAAAAAAGCGCCGCCTTGGTTGTCAAAAATACTCAATGTGGAGGAAGGCCAAAACGGACAGAAAGAGATATGTTTTCATGGTGTTTGGGATTCGCAAAAATGCCGCCAATGGGAAGCTTACAGTAATATAAACACTCTTTCGAGCACCTCACATTTATCAATATGAAAACAATCTGACCTGTCAGCTTTTGACTTTTCCACATTGCTAAGTCACTTAAGAAAGTGTTTCCTAACGAGTCCACTCAGCTAATGAGCTAAAGGGCTAAAGAGAGGGAGGTTTGCAGCCGACAGGAGCAGATGTTTGGGCTATTTAGAGAGAGAGCCGAGGGCATGTCTACGGGCAGGTCTACAGCATTAACATCTGCTCTTTCATTCGGCTTCAGGCTCTTCTGAGGACGTGAGAAGAAGACACTTCAGCACAAACGGCACAAATTTCTCCACTCCACAAGTGCTCACCTCTATCTTTCATCTTTATATTTCTGGTTCAGCCAAGCGGGAACCCATTTACAATTCAAATGCGTTCAGGCGTTTCTGGAAAGGTTTGAAATTCAATTAAGATCCAGGGCTTGAATGGAAATGAAAGTGACGGTTTCGCAGCGGCTTGTTTACGCTCATTTGACGACGAACTGGGGAACAGATTGCTTTACATTGGGAAACATACAGTTCGATTTGGAAAACATGGCTTTGCGTGAACATTAGTTGTGTATGATTTTATCTCTGTAAGCTGCTCTTGTTCAGATAGCTGAGCGCTGCACTTTGATCGCAGGGATAAAGAAAGATGGAGATCGCTCCAGGATTCGGCATGGGAGATCGCTCGAGGTGTTTGGAGAGAGATCAGAAAACACTGCCCTTCTGAGTCCAGCTGACATCCGGAGTCAATGTGCAAATGAGTGGGAGAAATATTTAAAGGGATAGTTCACTTTGAAATGAATTTTTGCTATGTTTTATCTTACCTCAAGCGCATCCAAGATGTAGGTGTCTTTGTTTCCACAGTATTTTCAATTTTGATATTTTTAGGTCAAACCGTTCTTGTCTTTCAGTCATATAATGGAGGTCTATGGTCACCACCTCAAAGAGCATGCACAGAGAAGTAAACATGATTTAATGACTCGTAAATGTAAGTACACACTGATGCCCTAAGACACAAAACGAGCGGTTTGTGTGAGAAAACGAACTGTATTTATATAGTTTTTACCTCTTGTAATCACAGTGATGCCCAAGTGATCTGAATCAGTTGTGCAGTGTCCAACTGAACCGAACTGAATCAGTTCAATGTTACGCCAGAAGTGATCGCTTGCGTGTGACGTCACTCAATATTTACACGGAGATTTCGGAAGTTTTAGCTTTTACTAAACCAATTTAGATATACCGAAATCGCCTTCCATTGCGGTTTCCCGTATATCTAAATATGTTTAGTGAAAGGTAAAACTTCCGAAATCTCTGTATAAACAAAGAGTGGCGTAGGCGCGCAAGCGATCACTTTCAGCGCATGCGCTGACCGAAGCGCACTGCTCCCAGATCAGTTGGCCGTGGATATGGTTATACGAGGTAAAAAGATATAAATACTGTTCGTTTTCTTACAAAAACCACTCGTTTTGTGTCTTAGGGCATCTATGTGTACTTAGATTTACAAGTCATTAAATCTGTTTAATTTTGACTGCTCTTTGATGTGGACCCCCTGCACCCTCAGTGTATGATTGACAGACAACAACGGTTTTACCAAAAATGATCAAAATTGAAGATACTGTGGAAACAAAGACACCCACATCTTGGACGGCCTTGAGGTAAGCTAAAACATATCAAAAATTAATTTCAAAGTGAACTGTCCCTTTAAGATCGCTCCTGCATACTAGTCCATAGGCTTCTTGAGGGAATGACTTGCCGGCCTCGAAAAGTCATTAAAGGACATCGTTAAAATAGTCCAAGTGACTACAGTGGCTCAATCTTAAGTTTATCAAACGACGAGAATACTTTTTGTATTCAAAAATAACGACTTTATTTCAACTATTCGTTTATTTCTCCCTCTGCGCGAGTCAGGTTACTATGTAGTTTAATAGCGTAAGCTTCTGTTTTTGTACGTCACACGCATCACACACATGACCAGCGTCGGCATATGGTGAGCCTACATGTGACATAGCTCTACGCGATCACACTACGCTAAGGCCCTGTCCCAAATCGCGCACTTCATGTGGACTTGCGGTCTCGTGGACTTAAATTGCGCGTGCTCGCCGAGTCCACGAGTCCGTAGGCTGTCCCATTTGGGATTTTAACGCTCTGAAGTGTGCTCAGCAGCGCCCCCTTTGTACCCTTGAAGCGGTCTTCCGCGAAGCCCGCATATATGCAGGCTCCACGCACTTTAACTACCCAGGAATCTTTGCGAATCCTTGCCCATAGAGAAAGAAGTGAATAGTTGAAATAATGTCGTTATTTTTGTTTGTTTTTACGCACAAAAAGTATTCTCGTTGTTTGATAAAGTTAAGATTGAGCCACTGTAGTCACTTGGACTATTTTAACGGTGTCTTTAATGACTTTTCGAGGCCAGCAAGAGTCATTCCCTCAAGAAGCCTATGGACTAGAATGCAGGAGCGATCTTAATATCTTAAATATCTTAACTTGTGTTCAGAAGATGAACGAAGGTCTTACGGGGTTGGAACAACATGAGGGTGAGTAAATACTGACAGAATTTTCATTTTTGGGTGAACTATCCCTTTAATGTGACTTTGGCTGTGAGATGTCCTTTATGTGTGTCGCACAATCATTTGAGGACGAGTTATGCGGCGAAGTTTAAAATGTAGACTTAAGCGAAAGTGACATATGAAGGCCAAGTCTGGTAACCCAAACTCAGAATTTGTCCTCTGCATTTATCCCATCCAAGTAGGAACACACACACTGTGATACACACCCGGAGCAGTGGGCAGCCATTCCGAGTGATTGGGAGTCTTGCTCAAGGGAACCTCAGTCATTGACTGGAGTCCACTGGTTACCAGTCAGACTCGCTAACCGTCAGCCCGCGACAGCCCTGATGGTTTATTCAAATCCCTAACTCTCAGAACGTGCAGCAGTAATAGTTCTTGCTTGCCTTCGTAAAAACGTTCTGCTCTGGATGACTTTGGCATTTTCTGAAGGACAAGAAACATTCAGAGAGAGCCTGCAGTCTCTGATCTGCCAATTAACCCGGGCATTCACACACTCCGCCTAAACGCTTGCAGGAATCCGCGCGCATGCGTAGTGCTCTCACACGCTCCCTCGATCTGATGCTCGTCCTAAATTAGCTTTTCAAGCGGGTCCCCGAGGAAGTGTCCAGAGAGCTGGGGAACTTCCCAGACATCAGATCCCGCAGTTAAGAGCGTGTTGACAGGAGGTGTCCGACTTATCAGAGACTCACTTACATCAAAGAGCATCCCTTAGAGAGAGAGTATGTGTGTGTGTGTGTGTGTGTGTGTGATGTTCTCATACTGGTTAAAGTTTCTCAAGTCCTTCTTTTTAAGAGCAATCATTTATTGTAAAAGTTACTCTCTCCTTGCCTCATAGGATCAAAACTCGGTATAAATCAAGACTTGTGCATTTCTGGGAGGATGGCAGGACAAAAGAAATGATCATGGGCTCTCACCAGTTTTGGGTTGCAGGTTCTTGCGTGGCTCTTCTGGTCCTTCGATTGGCTGATCGGCCAGAAACATGTGTGCCTGGTTCAATGAGCTGAGTACTACTTGCTCACGCTCCATAAGCTCCGCCCTCAGAGCCTGAAAACACAAACCAGAAACATCTCATCACAATACTGTCATTAATGGAGCTTAATCGTGCAAAACAGCAGGACTGGAATAATGAAAACATCGAGTGGGAAAAACAATTAGCGTTGGGAAAACAGTCGACCAATCATCAGAGAGATAGAAAGACAGATGGATGGATGACCTACATAGAGAAACACATCAGTAAAATAGACAACAGCATGAAAAAACTGATCCCACAACACACCACATCAACTACTGATCAATCAAAGCTCCCTGACTAGCTGAGGAGGACGATCTCAGACGGACGGAAGATTCTGAGCATTCCCAAGAAAAACGCCTGGGACTATTTTTAATAAAGTTGGATTTTTCATTGTTCTTTACACATTGTATTTAACAAATACACATGTCTGTCAAGCAAAGGATTTGACAAATGTATTTTTTGTTCAAAAACTGTTCACTATTGTGTGATTTTCAGAAATAAATGACAAAATTCGAATTTCCGCTTTTGAAAATCTCTAGTTTACGGTTCATCTTTCACTCATACTTCCTCTAAAAACACATTACATGCATGCCTATGTTAGCTTAGGGTCTTCTGAATCCATAGACACCAAACACACCCATGCCGTTCCATCTCCGTTACACATGGTTTATAAGCCCAAATGTAAAAAAAATAGAGAAACGGACCAAAAAAGGGCTTAGTCCACAGAGGGTTAATACATATATACAGACAGACAGAGAACTAGAATGAAAGACAGATATGTGCAGTAGATAGATAAAAAGAGACAGCTATATTAATGATCAGTGAAGTGAAAGATTATGCCAGACTACTTTTGGCTTCATTATTTGACGTTATATCATTTCTTATGCAAGCAAGCGCTCCATCCGAAGAGACAGAGGGAAAGAAAAGTGTGTGTTTGTGTGTGAGACCAGTGAAGGCAAGATGAAAAAACAAAAAGTTCAAGAAAAGGTAAGAACGAGGGCAGAGAAAGATTGATAGGCTGCACGTATAAAAACGGACACTGAAGTGCAATAGCAAGCACAATCTCGGAGGTCAAACTCGGCATTTCCGCAAATCAGCCAAACTAATAGCCCTTCCCTAACTCAGACACAACTAACTCCTGCCTTCGGGCAGCTTCTGTACACACACACACAGTCTTAAATGAATAGCCAAATCTCAGCGGAGAGGAAACTGGATTCGTCTGATAGTCGGGCCCCTAAGGCTCGACTGGAGAGCAGGGTCACGGCACCACTGCACACTTCTGAAACGGTCGTTAAACAGAGCCGGAGGAAGTGATAAGCCTTTTAATTACATCCTGCTACAGTAAACCGAGCGAACGCCATTAGAGGCCTGGATGAGGAGAGAGAGAGAGAGGAGGAGTGGGCCATTAAACAGCATTACTGAGACGATCAGGGCCCATATTAAAGAACAATAACGATTAGAGGAAGATGGACAAAGAGGCTCATTTGAGGTCGAAGAGGAACATGTACAGCTTGATAACTGGATAAACTGTGTTTCCCTATTATCACATGTATTGTGTTCAGCATTAAACAGAAAATATACACACAACTGGGGTTGCACATCAACTGAACTCACTATTATTGTGTCAAGCTGTGATTGGCCTTGCAACCGTAAAAAACTGCAACACTCCTTAAGTTTATCATGCTTTTCTTTTCTGCATTTTCTGTTCACTGAAAGAGCTCTCTCTCTAAGTCGTCCTCAGCCTTCCATCATTGCCTCCAGGCATCCCGATTCTCCATGAACAGTCTCCCGATTCTATCTTCAGGGTTCACTGAAAGCCCTAAAGATAACTGACACAACGCCATAGCCTTAAACAGCCTAATTATGCAGTTTCATCAAAGGGTCATCGTTCGCTCACACACCCGTCCAACCCAGAAGACTTTTGGTTATTTTCGAATCCCATACGAAGATATTTTTTATATTCTCTCGTCATATTTGTCCGTACATTGAAAGTCCACAAAGCCAAACCTTCACAAAGTTCAATCACAGTAGTGGGCTTTCAAACCAGTTCATGACCCCTTGAACACTTCATGTTGACGCTTAAAGCCGAAACACGTTTTAGTAAACAACCTTCCAACATCTACACAGATCTCAGTGGCGAGAGTGAAGGACCATTCAAAACCATCAAATGACGGACTACTCCACACATCCCGAACACTCCCAGACAAGCACTCTAATGGAGAGTGAGAGACGGCGGAGTCTGGCAGTTGTAGCGGCGTCTTGCCCTTGACTGAACCTCAGGGCTAAGATGCTGGAATTACGCCAAAGTGCCATTTATTGCTATAGCAACAAACGGCGTCATAGCGACAATAATTACCTCAGCGCTGCTCTCCCCAATTTAGCAAAATGTCACCCTCAGTGTTTAATTGAACTATCTGTGCATGTTATTGAATCATCTGAGGCATTGCTGTCGATTAGCGAAGAGAACGATTTCGCTCGTTTCGAAAACAAACAGAAACCGCGGCTTTACTGGAGCACACCCAGTTGGGGGTTTAAAGCATTTATATTGAGTCATCTGAACACAAAAGTTTCAGTAATACATTTCCAGGCTTTCAAGACCTCATGAGAAGTTCATATAAGAGCTTCAAAGTGCAGTGATGTTTTTAGATGCTCTTGTTCAATTTCACACATTGAGAAGGGACACTTTTAACACCATGGCAAAGTTAAAAACCATTGGGTGCACTTATAAAATTCAAGCCATATTTCGAAATAGTTGGACAATAGACTCTTTTTGAATGGCTTCTTTCAGGAGAAGCACACGCGGAGGGCAAAGGGTTTTTAGCACAAATCACATCATGAAAGACAGAAGCATTTACAATGACGGAGAATGACTTTCCAATCCATTTAACAATGTGTACATTGAAATCAATACTCCACACCAATTCATAACTAAAGTCCACCAAAACTGACCAAAGACTGGCATTATTTCAAACTAGGGCTGTCAATCTTCCTCTATAATACAATTCGAATTCCATTCCTTATTTTATGTAATATTCGAATAATATTCGAATATTAAATGCTCAAATTTATCCTATTATTAATTTTTACGACATTACACATTCTTATGGATCGTCAATGCCACTATAGCGTGTGGTTGCTGTTACACGTTCAGCCCACTAGAGGGACATCTAACATTACTACAATAAACATTTAGGGGCTGTTTACACCTGGCCACTTCATGCGTTTGCTCAGATCGGATAGCTCTGATTTATCAAAACGATTCCATTTACACCTGCTCACATAAATGTGTTTTTGCAAAACGGTTATAAACCCGATCTTCAATTCCCGCGCTATATAGATTTAATGAAGTGCACGTCACCGAAAGCAACAGATTTGAGATGCATTTTACTGATCATCGGCTAATTTCAAAATCAGCAAAGACAGCAATAAGAGAGAGCGGCAACAGCCCTGGTAAGATAATTACATTTCTTTACTTTTAATGAATATGGTCGTGTTAAGCGTCTGCGACTTACTTTCACTTTGATTTGCGATAGATTGCGGCGCGTTGGTTTGATGAATAGGGCTCAGATCTGAGGTGATGTGATCGTCATATCGAGTCGGAAGTTCCGGAAGTTTCCCGCATATTGATAGCGCCTCCCTGATGGCCGCATATTAGTGGAAACCAGGTCAGGTCCAAGGTCCGAAAGACAGTTTATAACAGTTTCAGATGCAGCTTCAAATGTCTTTAAACGACACCAGATGATGAATAAGGGTCTTATCATGCGAAACGATCGGTTATTTCAAAACTTATTCCAAAAATGTAACTTTTCTAAGGACAAATGCTAGCCTTGTTCTATTCTGTGAGGCGCGTTTGTAACATCACGTAATACGTAATTACGTTAAAAAGTTCACGGGCGACGTAGCCGAAAGTACAGAGTCAGTGTTTACAAGTGCAAACTAACTCAAACGCCGTTTACAAAAAAGGAATTAAAAGGTAAAACAACGATGTCGGACGATTTTGATTCTGTACTTCCGGCTACGTCGCCCGTGACCTTTTGAACGTAATTACGTATTACGTGATGTTACAAACGCGCCTCACAGAATAGAACAAGGCTAGCATTTGTCCTTAGAAAAGTTACATTTTTGGAATAAGTTTTGAAATAATCCATCGTTTCGCATGATAAGACCCTTATTCATCATCTGGTGTCGTTTAAAGACATTTGAAGCTGCATCTGAAACTGATATTAACTGTCTTTCGGAACTTGGACCGTCTGGTTCCCATGTAAGTCCATTATATGGAGAAAAATCCTGGAATGTTTTCATCAAAAACCTTCATTTCTTTTCGACTGAGGAAAGAAAGACATGGATATCTTGGATGACATGGAGGTGAGGAAATTATTAGCAAAAGTTTTTCAAAAGTGAACTACTCCTTTAAAATCTCCTGGAATCCGCACATAACAGCGCGCGGCGCGTGCATGGCAGAGAGGGAGTGAACGAGACCTTGCGAATGTGCCACGCCAAAGCTAGTCGCGCGCCCTCCTATTGTTAATAAGAAAACGATAAGGGGCCGTTTACACCTGGTCACTTCGGAAGTATATATTTATTTTTAGATATATATAAAAGCAATATTCGAATAGTAACTTTAGCATTCGAATAGTATTGATTTTTTTTAATATTCGAATTATATTCGAATTTCGGAATTCGTTCCAACAGCCCTAGTTCAGACCTCTCATCAGGTTGAGAGCAAAATGCACAGGGGTTTTTTTTACGTTTTTGTACGCATATGTTAGTCTGAAGGTTACGAATAAGCTGGTGTGTTCCCCAAAAAATTACAAAATTAGCATTTAGGAGATATAAGCACTCAAAACTTCCAGTCGGATGTTTATGACATCAACGCGTGGACTTCTCATCACATCTTCTGTCCAATCAAATGCTCTCTAGAATCTAAAGCTCCGCCCCCATGCTATAAACATCACGGAGCGATATGTGTGTGTTCGGTTGCTCAAACGCTTGAGTTTTCCGTTTTCCAACTGTGTTGGTTAAGAATGAAATGGCTAGAATTTTTAATTACCCTGAATCACCAACGCATCACCAGCACTCGGAATCGCTTCCATGGCGCTGTCTGTGAGGTAAACTAAACACTATTGGCTATTTCAAAAGGGGGAGGAGCCATTCAATAAGTCCCGCCTTAGCTTACATCAACGCATTATACAAAACTGTGCGTTCCAAGGCACTTCAGTGGGTCTTTAAGTGTCTTTCATGTCTGCATAAAACGATCTTCAGACTGAATCGCAAGTGAATTTGTATGAGTCAGAGTGAGGTCATTCTTCCTGTCGCAGGTCAGAGAAACGTCTGGGCTTTAATCAGCCGAGGGATTCAAGACCCAAAGGATCAGGATCAATCACACAGATGTTGCCATTAACAGCAATCAGTGCAAAGACACTTTCAGACTTGTTCCAGCATTATTCCTCTTCTTGTGGGCCCAGACTGCCACAGTGATGTGACTAATGCAGCATGATAGTGCTTATATAAGAGTTTCATAAAAAATTAGAAACTGAGTGCATAAAAATTTCAGTTTGTTCTGTGTATTAAACTATCATATTCAGAGGACTAATTAGGAAGAGGCTTGTGAACTACTTTTATGCTCCTACTACTGGTCGCCAGCCCATGGTCACTGCATGGATAAAGAGAAGCTTGGACATTCGGCTAAATGATATGATGATTTTCAATTTCAGGAATTCAGTGTGAATTGTTCCATCGAAAGCTCGATAAAAATCGTCTCTGATAATACACAAGTCATTTGTCCTTGTTACAGTAAAAAGTTTTTAACCCTCAGGTGCTCTTCGTTTCGGAGTCACACTTGTTATCCTCCCGGTCAAAAGTGACCGGACACCTAAAAATGAAATTTCCTCCATTCCAGTAAAACCAATGCAATTTATTTTTGTTCTATAATATTTATTCTTTTTAATTTAGTATTTTGAGACAATTTGATTGAATTTATTAATATTTATGCAATATTTATGGTCTATTTTGCCATGGAAATATATATATATTATTCATTTAAAAAAATTAATGCAGTATTTTAGTTTAATATAGAGTCTGGGCCTTCAAAAATATATATATTTTTTGAAGAAAATTAGCACCATCTGGTTACAGTATAGAGAAAAAGCGTAGAATCATGGTGTAACCACTAGATAGCATGTACAGCTCTCTATGGAGAAGCATGCGAATTCCCCAGATGTTTATGAACACATTTTTTGGTGGATTTGAATATATCGTTGAAACAATCTCAAAATTGATTTTTTTTAATTAAAAAAATGTAAAAAAAAAAGAAATAAATAGAAATTTGTGAATTTTTGTGTTTTTGTAAATTTCCCATTCATTTCCTATGGGGGTTATTTTTGACTGAAGACCACAAGTGTGACTATTTTTTTTTTACGACCACTTAACCTGCTCGGATCATGACCTCAATTTTTTTTGTATTCACATACATAATGCCATAAAAGTCACCAAGTTTCATCGCATTCCGATGAAGCTGTGATTTTTAGAAATTCAAAACAGAACATTTTTCGGTCAGAAATGACCGAAGAGCACCTGAGGTTTAAGCATTACACCTTTTATCACTAAAACTAAGAATAACACACAGATTCCCAGTCTAGGTTTTTTAGAGGACTTTCCTAAACGGTGATTGATAGTTTTAATTATGGCTGCAATAAAGGTGGCTTTACTATTGGATAATTACATGTATGATTAATAAACACCATTACTGAGACACAAAGACAGAGTAACTGTCCTCCTTAAACGTTATCGCTGATAATCAAATGAATGCTGCGTGGGTAAAATGACAGATTAATATGCTAACAGAAACCCACCACACAAAGATATACATTCAATAACTATGAAATGGAGAGAAACTAGTGTTGTACACCAGCTAAGAGGAACATTTCATGTAATAAAACACATTTACTTAATATATATATATATATATATATATATATATATATATATATATATTTTTTTTTTTTTTTTGAGAAAGTTAAAAATCGAATGTTTCCTTTTTTGCCAGATTGATCAAATCTGATATTATTGCATGGTCAGAAGGAAACGAGCTCAATGTCAACCCTTTTACCATGATTTTGATTAATAAACAACATATACAGTACTTAAAAAATTGGCAATTTTTTGGAAGTACCAGCATCAAATTATCCTTTGTAATGTCAAATTATAATGTGAAAACGGTTTAAATTAAAGTGTCAACCCTGTTCCCTTTCTAAAGGCATAACTATATCACAACATATATTTATTAACATATTAACCAAAATATAATAATTTAGTCTGAGATTGCACAATGCAATTAAATCATCCATTATTTAATTCGACATCAAAATGTCTTTAGAAAATCACCTTTTCAAAATGGAAAAGACACTGTTAACGTTTCATCAAACGACCCCAATTAATCTGGGGATAAAGGTCATTCTGATTGAGGCGTCTCTCTAACGGGCTCAGTGTCTTTATCGCTGGGCGTTTTCAGACAGACAGTGTGTGTTCGCCTCTTTTTAGTCTCTCAGACCTCACACAAATTATTCATTTTCACTTCCATCTGGTGTTCTGGGGTGCTCTATCCTGATCCCGCCCGCTTGGCACGGCACACTAATCAGCCGTGACGTGTTCAAAAGGCCTGGCGTTTTGTCCCCACACACGGCTAAAGCTCTTACCAGGGCAGCCGGCTCAAAGACAATCTATTATAAGAGCCCGAGAAAAAGATGAGGCGGTGAGAGAGAGAGAGAGAGTGGGGGGGATCTTTCTCTCCGTTCAAGAGAATCATTAGTCAAACTGTCTGAGAGAGAGAGAGAGAGAGAGAGAGCATAACCGAACTGTCACAGACTCGTTATAGTTTGAACCTTCCCATTATTCCCTGCGGTGGTTGTTCAGCGCTGTAGGTTTTCTAACATCAAACAGCAAAAAGAAGTCAGAAAACAGCCACAAAACCTCCTCAAACAGGTCTTAATTATCAGACGCATCTCTGGGTCTGTGGATGTAAACATTTAAAAACGCTATTTGCGACGCTGGGTTAGTCAAACACTGATTAAAATGTTTTCCATAAAAGGTGAGATGGTAAACGGTCTGATTGGCCTGCTATCAGTCTGATTACTGTTATTATCTCACACACAGTTAATGACACATTGTGCTGATTTGTTTTTTCGGTGACACGCGGTACACACACTTTGAGACACATGATCCAAACACATGATGCCCAATACGATGATTTGATAGAGGAGCATAAACACACTAATATTCCCCGCAGGGTGATCTGATGAGATAATCAAATGCCAGAGAATGGAGGAAAAAATGTGTAGAAGATAAAAAGATGGAAAGAAGAGACGAAATGAAATAAAAGAGACAAAATGAGACGGGGGATGGGATGATAGGAGAGGAGAGAAGAGGAGAGGAGAGGAAATGAGGGGAGAGGAAAGTAGATAAAAGGAGGAAATGAAAGGAAACTAGATGAGATCGGATAAGAGGACATGTAAGGAGACCAGAGGAGAGGAGAGGAGAGGAGAGGAGAGGAGAGGAGATGAGAGGAGAGGAGAGGAGATGAGGAGAGGAGAGGAGATGAGGAGAGGAGATGAGGAGATGAGATGAGAGGAGAGGAGATAAGGAGAGGAGATGAGATGAGAGGAGAGGAGATGAGGAGAGGAGATGAGGAGATGAGGAGAGGAGAGGAGATGAGGAGAGGAGAGGAGATGAGGAGATGAGAGGAGATGAGGAGATGAGGAGATGAGAGGAGATGAGGAGATGAGATGAGGAGAGGAGATGAGGAGATGAGGAGAGGAGATGAGGAGAGGAGATGAGGAGATGAGGAGAGGAGATGAGGAGAGGAGATGAGGAGAGGAGAGGAGATGAGGAGAGGAGAGGAGATGAGGAGATGAGAGGAGATGAGGAGATGAGGAGATGAGAGGAGATGAGGAGATGAGATGAGGAGAGGAGATGAGGAGATGAGGAGAGGAGAGGAGATGAGGAGAGGAGATGAGGAGAGGAGATGAGGAGAGGAGGAGAGGAGATGAGGAGAGGAGATGAGGAGAGGAGAGGAGATGAGGAGAGGAGAGGAGAGGAGATGAGGAGATGAGGAGAGGAGAGGAGATGAGGAGAGGAGATGAGGAGATGAGGAGAGGAGATGAGGAGATGAGGAGAGGAGATGAGGAGATGAGGAGAGGAGATGAGGAGAGGAGATGAGGAGATGAGGAGAGGAGAGGAGATGAGGAGAGGAGAGGAGAGGAGATGAGGAGATGAGGAGAGGAGAGGAGATGAGGAGAGGAGATGAGGGGATGAGGAGAGGAGATGAGGAGATGAGGAGAGGAGATGAGGAGAGGAGAGGAGATGAGGAGATGAGGAGAGGAGAGGAGATGAGGAGAGGAGAGGAGATGAGGAGAGGAGATGAGATGAGGAGATGAGGAGAGGAGAGGAGATGAGGAGATGAGGAGATGAGAGGAGATGAGGAGAGGAGAGGAGATGAGGATATGAGGAGATGAGGAGAGGAGATGAGGAGATGAGGAGAGGAGATGAGGAGAGGAGAGGAGATGAGGAGATGAGGAGATGAGAGGAGAGGAGATGAGGAGATGAGATGAGGAGAGGAGATGAGGAGATGAGATGAGGAGAGGAGAGGAGATGAGGAGAGGAGATGAGGAGAGGAGATGAGGAGATGAGGAGAGGAGAGGAGATGAGGAGAGGAGATGAGGAGAGGAGATGAGGAGATGAGAGGAGATGAGGAGAGGAGAGGAGATGAGGAGATGAGAGGAGATGAGGAGAGGAGAGGAGATGAGGAGAGGAGAGGAGATGAGGAGATGAGGAGAGGAGAGGAGATGAGGAGATGAGGAGATGAGAGGAGATGAGGAGATGAGAGGAGATGAGGAGATGAGAGGAGATGAGGAGAGGAGATGAGGAGATGAGATGAGGAGAGGAGAGGAGATGAGGAGAGGAGAGGAGATGAGGAGATGAGGAGAGGAGATGAGGAGATGAGAGGAGATGAGGAGATGAGAGGAGATGAGGAGATGAGAGGAGATGAGGAGAGGAGAGGAGATGAGGAGATGAGAGGAGATGAGGAGAGGAGAGGAGATGAGGAGATGAGATGAGGAGAGGAGAGGAGATGAGGAGAGGTGAGGAGAGGAGAGGAGATGAGGAGAGGAGATGAGAGGAGATGTGATGAGAGGAGAGGAGATGAGGAGAGGAGATGAGGAGATGAGGAGAGGAGAGGAGATGAGGAGAGGAGAGGAGATGAGGAGAGGAGATGAGGAGATGAGGAGAGGAGATGAGGAGATGAGGAGAGGAGATGAGGAGATGAGGAGAGGAGATGAGGAGATGAGGAGATGAGAGGAGATGATGAGAGGAGATGAGGAGATGAGGAGAGGAGGAGAGGAGATGAGGAGAGGAGATGAGGAGAGGAGAGGAGATGAGGAGATGAGGAGATGAGGAGAGGAGAGGAGATGAGGAGAGGAGATGAGGAGATGAGGAGATGAGGAGAGGAGATGAGGAGATGAGGAGAGGAGATGAGGAGATGAGGAGATGATGAGAGGAGATGAGGAGATGAGGAGATGAGGAGAGGAGATGAGGAGAGGAGATGAGGAGATGAGATGAGGAGATGAGGAGATGAGAGGAGATGAGGAGATGAGAGGAGATGATGAGAGGAGATGAGATGAGGAGAGGAGAGGAGATGAGGAGATGAGGAGATGAGAGGAGATGAGGAGATGAGGAGATGAGGAGAGGAGATGAGGAGAGGAGATGAGGAGAGGAGATGAGGAGATGAGGAGATGAGGAGAGGAGATGAGGAGAGGAGATGAGGAGAGGAGATGAGGAGATGAGGAGATGAGGAGAGGAGATGAGGAGAGGAGATGAGGAGAGGAGATGAGATGAGGAGATGAGGAGATGAGGAGAGGAGATGAGGAGAGGAGATGAGATGAGGAGATGAGATGAGGAGAGGAGATGAGATGAGGAGAGGAGATGAGAGGAGATGTCATGAGAGGAGAGGAGAGGAGATGAGGAGAGGAGAGGAGAGGAGAAGAGATGATGAGACACAAGACAGCAGTGAGTCAAGATGAGAAAGGAGTCGTGGATGTGAGACGCTGAGCGTGTGTGTGTGCGTGTGTGTGTGTGTGTGTGTGTCGTCTCACCGTGCAGTGGATCTGCTGCTGCAGGAGTGTGGGCACGTCTCCTCCGATGGGCATCTGTTTGTTCAGCTCCTCATCCTTCACACTGATCCAGCGGCCCAGTTCCTCCAGTACTGACAGAAGCCTGTTCCAGCGCTCAGCACTGGCCTCTAGATGAGCCCTGCGCACACGTTTCAACATCATACAAAACTCAGGATTTCCCTACAAACACAGTTAAACAGGAGAACTTTCCAACAGACTTTCTCAGTACAAAATGAGTGCAACAGGTGGAACTGTGTGTGAGAATGCAGAGCGTTTCTCTCGCATTAGAGACTAAAAATAGATGTGTGCGAACTATAAAATGTACAGCAGCAACTGTAAGCAGAAGACCATATAAAAGACACAAAAGGTCACCAAGTGCCGAAGCGCATGCGTTAAAGTCACCAAAGCTCTGCTGATCTCATAGCTGAAGAGTGAAACTTCCACTGGCAGGAATATCAGCACAAAAATGGGTTTCCATGGCCGAGCCTCACATCGCCGACTACAATGCCAAGCGTCGGATAAAGTGGCGTAAATCACGCTGCCAAGGGAGCAGCGGAAACATGCCCTGTGTACTGACAAATGACACGTCTGTGTTTGCCCGTCTGATGGATGAGTCTGGGTTTGGCAGACGCCACAAGAACGTCCCCAGCCGGACTATACTGAGCCACGTGTAGTTTGGTGGAGGGGGGATGCTGGTGCGGGGTTGTTTCTCAGGAGTTGGGCTTGGCCCCTCGTAATACTTCAGCTTACCAATACATTTAGGATGATGATGTGCTTCCAACTTTGTGGGAACAGTTTGGGGAAGGCCTTTTCTATTCCATGACTGTACAAAACAAGGCCATAAAGACATGGTTGGATGAGTTTGGTGTGGAGGAACTTGACTGGCCGGCAAATAGTCCTGACCTCAACCCCATCTACACCTTTGGGATAAAGTGGATGGAGATTGTGATCCGGGACACCAGTGCCTGACCTCACAGATGTGCGACTGGATAAATGGGTAAAAATACCCCCAGAAAAACTCAAAAGCTTGTGGAAAGCCTTCCCAGAAGAGAGGAGGCTGTGAAGGGGGGACCAACTCCATATTAATGTGAATGTACTTAGAATGTGACATCATTACAGTCTTTGTTGGTCAGGTGACCCAAAAATTTTGTTGTATTATATAGTGTCCAGAAGGTCCTTGGAAAAAGCTTAATGTAATGTAGCCGTTTTCACTTTATAGCCCTCAATCCTGTAATTGTGGACAAATGTGGGCACAGAGGACTCGGGTGTGATCCTAATTTTTATTTATTATAAATGTTATATCGCTGTCTTCGATAAAGTTTTGTCTATCCATTTATGGTGTTTTTCTTTATTTCGGGGGTATTTTTGAATTTATTCACTTCAAAAAGTACCATATTTTCTATGTAAATTATGCTTATTTTTATGTTTTTTTTTTAAAAATTTTTTAACTACATTAAAATATCATTGCGATAAGTTCTTAGAGCTAAAACCTAAAGATGAAGTGTCTGTCACCTGGTGTCTTATTTTGGCTTATTTTAGAGTGCTCTAAATTACAGTTTTCTCCATTCATTTCTATGGGTGCCCATTTTTGACACAAGATTAAGGAGTTTTTTTTCACCTACTAAACATTGTAGAATTGAGTCAAAAAAAGTGTGTGTGTTCAGGAGGCAAACTTAGGAAAAGTGGCCAAGTCTTGTAGCGCTCAGATCAAGGGAAGTGTTTTTTTAAAAAATAAATCAAAACTATTTTGCCCACATTTGTCCAGAATACGGTTTTAGGGTTAAGATCATCATTTAAATGGTATAACAAACATCTTAATTATCATTTTAAGAGGTCTAAAATTTGGGGATGGAAAAACAGAATCAAAGTCTTTAGGATTACTAGAAAGCTTCAGGCATGTGAGTTTGATCAGGTTGGCCCAGTTGATGCAGACAGCTGTAAGACAACACGTCACCGCCTGTTTCACTGTTATACGGTAGGGGGCGCTATTATGCATCTTCTAAAATAGTACAGAATCTCCAGATCAAAACACGGATAAAAAGGAGCAGAAACAAGAGATAAAATCAGTGCTTATATATATTGTAAATTGGGGAAAGAGTCGGGAAAGAGTTAAAAGTCCTGAATTTTGATTAAAATGTTCTTTATTAAGGAAAAGAATATATATATATATGAAGATTTCAGATGCAAAAGCCTCTAAATGCCATTTGAAATTTTCTTCTAAAATGACCATTTTTATCAAACTTGTATATTTAAGTTCAGTAATTTCACTTAAATGACAATTAATAGGTAATCTTCATTGCCATTTAAGTGAAATTACTGAACTTAAATATACAAGCTTGATAAAAATGATCATTTTAGAAGAAAATTTTAAATGGCACTTAGAGGCTTTTGCATCTGAACTCTTCATATATATATATATATATATATATATATATATATATATATATATATATATATATATTAGGGCTGTCAAAACGATTAATCGTGATTAATCGCATCCAAAATAAAAGTTTGTGTTTACATAATATATGTGGGTGCACTGTGTATAATTATATATATATATATATATATAATACACACACATGCTTGTATATATTTAAGAAATATTTTCATGTATATTCTGTATATAGATTTATATATAATTTATATTACATATAAATATTTTATATATAAATATTTTTTCTTAAATATACATGCATGTGTGTTTTTTTTATATATATAAAATAATTATACACAGTGCACCCACATATATTATGTAAACACAAACTTTTATTTTGGATGCGATTAATCGCGATTAATCGTTTTGACAGCCCTAATATATATATATGAAGAGTTCAGATGCAAAAGCCTCTAAATGCCATTTGAAATTTTCTTCTAAAATGACCATTTTTATCAAACTTGTATATTTAAGTTCAGTAATTTCACTTAAATGACAATTAATAGGTAATCTTCATCGCAATTTAAGTAAAATTACTGAACTTAAATATACAAGCTTGATAAAAATGATCATTTTAGAAGAAAATTTCAAATGGCACTTAGAGGCTTTTGCATCTGAACTCTTCATATATATATATATATATATATATATATAAAGTTTTTAATGTGCTCATCATTTTTCCATTTTGCACCTTGGGAAAAAAGTATGTGTCAAGCCTTGGTTTGTGTTAATGAACGCATCAGCAAGACTTGTAATTATGCATGTTCACTAATTAGTGCCTAATTAGATTTAATAAAACAGCAGACATTAGAGCACACAATTACATTTTTGTCCTCTCTCACGCACATACACACTCTCCTGTTAGTCCGTTTTACCCTTTAAAATGGCACACACACATATACAACTACCCTTGTGACACACACACACACACACACACAGCTGCTCAATTTGACAAGATAACAGAAACGCGGCTCCACCAGTGACTCGTGTGATGACCTTAACATTAGCGTGTGCACTTGTGTGTGTGCGTGACTGACCGTATATTGGCAGATTTGGCCTTCAGGTCGTTCCAGCGCTGGTTCATGTCGTCCAGTCTCTGCTGGAGAAATACTGCCTCCTCTGAGCTCCCCAGAGCCTTCACCATCTTCATCTTATTCCCCTCCACACTCCTGAAAACATCATTATGAGCCTCGATCTCCGCCTGGATGTCCTACACACACACAGAGGGAGACAGAGATTGCTTTAATTGCACCGTTATCACCTTCATTATGTGGATTCGTTAACGGTAAAGGTAAATAAATCAACAAAGGAAGAGATGCTTCCACATCTCCTCCGCCGAGAGAAAAATACGCAATTAAAGCTGTCAGTCTGATACTGAACACACACGCTCATCAAACTGAAGATAAATCACATTACTCGTGAAAGATACTGAGCACACAAACTAGTCACTACTAAGTCACTTGTTTCAGTGTTATGGTAGATAGATTTTATCTAAATATATTCTTAATGTCTTTTTTGTTTTGTTTTCATTCTTTTCATAACACAGCACCACACGTACCACCTACCTATGATGATAACACACACACACTTTTATCACAGCCTGCATCATATTTAATACCAAATTGTAATGTAAAAATACCTCCAAAGTTCACTATTCTAACACTGCAGCATGTGCTGTCAATCAAACCATTGCTGCCACACAGCTAACGTCACTCTGGCTATCTATGATACATCAACATCAATAGATTTATTAGATGCCAGTGTGGTTCCTTTGCAGTTATTTCTGACAGGGATACAGTATTTATTTTTAATGGCCATATTTTTGGGGGGATTTTGGAAATGCTGCACCATAGTCATGCTAATAAAGCAAGTATGAATCTGCCCGATTGAGGCATGTTGAGCAGAGGACAGTAAAAGGAGGTTGGGTCTTTTCCAGTTCATTTGCAAAGTGCTCTCTGCAATTTAACAAACTCCTCACTCTGTCACTCCTTTAAAGAAAACACACAAGAATACCAATGAATACACACAACACGACAGCACTGACTGTATGCAACACAGAGGTTAATGTAGTGTGTTCTGCTGAAGGTCCCAATAGAAAGACAGATCAGTTCACACACACCAGGAAATAAATAGGTAAACAATTTATATACAGATTTATTTTTCTGGCCTGTGAACTTAAGATTGCAAGATTGTACACTGTTTGACTGATAAATAAAGTGACTTCAATTCTGACTTAAGTGACATCGAAATTACTGGAAACAGAAAGTCACAAACAACAAAACATTTAGTAAAACAAAACAAAAAATAAACAAACAAACAAACAATAAATAAATAAATAAACAAATCACTAAACCAAACAAAACTCCAAAACAAACTTGAAATATTTCAAAGATTTGATGCCACAAACCTCACAAACTTTGGAAAACTTAAACAAAACACTAAACACGACTAAAAAAAACACTAAACAAAACAAAACTCCAAAACAAACTTGAAATATTTCCGAGATTTAATGCCACGAACTTCAAAAACTTACCAAAACTAAACAAAACACTAAACACGGCTAAAAAACACTAAACAAAACAAAACTCCAAAACAAACTTGAAATATTTCAAAGATTTAATGCCACAAACTTCAAAAACATAACAAAACTAAACAAAACACTAAACATGACTAAACAAAACACTAAACAAAACACTAAAGACGACTAAACAAAACTCCAAAACAAACTTGAAATATTTCAAAGATTTGATGACACAAATCTCACAAACTTTGGAAAACTAAACAAAACACTAAACACGACTAAACAAAACATTAAACAAAACAAAACTCCAAAACAAAGTTAAAATATTTCATAGGTTTAATGCCACAAACCTCAAAAACTTAACAAAACTAAACAAAACACTAAACATGACTAAACAAAACACTAAACGAAACAAAACTCCAAAACAAACTTGAAATATTTCAAAGATTTGAAAACACAAACCTCACAAACTTTGGAAAACAAAACAAAACACTAAAGAAGACTAAAAAAACACTAAACAAAACACTAAACAAAACAAAACCCCAAAATACACTTGAAATATTTCAAAGATTTAATGCCACGAACTTCAAAAACTTAACAAAACTAAACACTAAACACTTCTAAA
Organism: Cyprinella venusta; assembly: GCA_038021265.1. Classification (NCBI taxonomy): domain Eukaryota; kingdom Metazoa; phylum Chordata; class Actinopteri; order Cypriniformes; family Leuciscidae; genus Cyprinella; species Cyprinella venusta. Next base: position 1,560,963 of record CM075883.1, read on the forward strand.
CAAAACAAAACACGACTAGACAAAACGCTAAACACTACTAAACAAAACACTAAACAAAACAAAACTCCAAAACAAACTTGAAATATTTCAAAGATTTGATTCCACAGACCTCACAAACTTAACAAAAATAAACAAAACAAAACACTAAAGACAACTAAACAAAATACTAAATATGACTAAACAAAACTATTTCAAAGATCTAATGCCACAAACCTCAAACACTTAATAAAACTAAAAAAACAAAAACAATAAAAAAAATTATAATTAAAAAAAAACTTGAAATCTTTCAAAGATTTGATGCCACAAATCTCACAAGCTTTGTAAAATCCACCGACTGATGCAACAGATGCTGTCTGGTAAACGGCAAATCGGCTCCCGTCCCTCAGAGTACACACCGTCAGCCAATCAGATCCGAGTTAGCAGTTTTAGAAGATTATTTTCATTTATACCTGCAGTATGCATCAAGTGGTCAGTGGACAGACTGTAAACAGGTTATGCTGTCTAATCTTAGACTATGACACATGTTAGGAGATTATACGCCAGTCCAAAGATGTGTCTCACTGCGAACTCTCCTTTCTGCTGTTCATTTGTTACAGTTCTTAATGAAATATTTAACTGTGATCAATTCAACCACGAGCCCCGCACACACTAAAACTCCCTCATCTGCCAGTCTGACCTATTAAACGCGCCAATAAAAAAGCTGTTCTCGTTAATAAAGTTAAATAATTGCTTCTCGATCATAAAGACTCCCTAGAGCTCATTCATTTAACCAGACTTACCCACAAAACTGAGAGAGAGAGAGAGAGAGAGAGAGAGAGAGAGAGAGAGAGAGAGAGAGTTGACCTTTCCCTGTTGGTTGAAGGAAGAGTCCTCATCGACTAACACACACAAACACGTATAGACAGAAACACTGTTCAGCATCACACACTTCCACAGGTGGGAGATGCTCTTCAGACTGAGTGTGTTTTGAAAGCCATCTCTTTCCCCGAAGCAGTTATTACACAGAGAGCACACACTTCTGTCCGAGTGACTGACGCTCGATACACTCGATGCTGTAGTCCCTCCACAGACCCGAGGCCGAGTGTCTGATCAAACACACAACTGGGACAGTTGACAGAAATTACCATTTCTATATTTTTTTCAAACTATTCAATTCAGACAATCTATGGCACACATTTTAATATTACAGATTTATTAGTCATATATAATAAATATAGCTGCGAGCAGCGATTGCGGGCCCAAGCCGGTGGCACCGCAACCCCAGTGCCTTTAGTTACCTAGTCATATATAATAATTAGCATTATTACTGCCATATCGCTATCAACTCGATTTTAAGAAACACTTTATTTTACAGTGTAAACCACTATGACAAAACCACAAATGCATGTTATTTTACTATCTTCGATACCATTTATAGATTTTCTTACCATTTTGAATTCGATTTTATTTATATTTTCTGTTTTCACTTTAATTCTAGCTAAACATGCGTTGTGTTTTTGTCATTTTATTCGGCTTTCTAAATATTTCTATATAGTTATTATAAAGTTAATTTTAGTACTTCATCTCAAAAGCCCCTTTTCCACCAACGCATTTTGAGAGCCGGTTCGGAGCCGGTGCCTGCGCGCGAACCAGTTCCTTGTGTTTCGACAGCCAAAGAACCGGTTCGCGGCCGCGAGAACTGGTTCCAAAGCGGCACCAACTCTTTGCTGGACTAGAACCGTTCTTTTAGCACGTCATGTTTACGTCGGGGGCTGGGGCGGCTTCAGATGTGTTCTAAACATATTTTCTGACCATCGCAAAGCCATGAGAAACTGCAGAAACACGCAAGCGTTTTTATTTATTTATTTATTTATTTAAACATAAGCAAAGAAGAAAACAGTCGCGATTGAATAAATAAATGGAAAGAAAAAAGACACAAGACATGGGTACATAACTTATCAGAAAAGATTACATATCAAACGAAAAGATTAAAAGACTTACATATTTCAATTGTTTTTAAAGTTTTCTTGGTACACGAGTTAGAGATAATCCCAAAGCAATGTAGCCTACTTGCGACGTAAACAGTGACGTAACGACGTCGTTCCCTGGGCGCTCTAGTCAGTGGAAAAGCAAACAGGTTCTGAACGGGTTCGCAAGTTGAACCAGCTCCGAACTAACTTTGAACCAGCACCAGTTCCGAACCAGTTATTTTTTCGGTGGAAAAGGGGTAAAACTAAACAACAATGATAAATGTCGCCATGTCAGCTAACTGCAACACATTAATTTTAATTTTAATTTAATTAATTAAATTATTTAATTTAATTTTAATTTTAGTTACACTTTATTTAAAGGTGTTACACTGTACTTTTACATTTAAGTACAGAGTAATAATAATTAACAACATGTACTTACTACATGGTTAGGGTTTGTGGATAGTTGCATGCGATAATGCACAACACTTTATAGTTATCGTAATTAAAATAGTAACTACATGTAACAAGGACACAAATAAAGTGTTACCCATTTTGTTATGTTTTTTTTTTATTTTAAGTAATTAATTTTTTTTGGTTACGCTATTTTAAGAAGTCATTGTAACAGTGTTGAAGTACTGAGTAATATTAATTAACATCATGTACTTACTATATGGTTAGTATTAGGATTTGTTGGTTAGTTAGTAGTAGTTTATTTTGAACATGTAGAAAATATAAAATAAATATACAAACATCAATTCATTTATAAAAATCAAATAATAGTTATATAAGGTTATATACTTCTCAGCACAAACTTCCAAATTAATGTAGGTTATTCAAATTAGTTTGGTTAGTTAGTACTGTTAGTACTACGGTAAGTACATGTAACAAAGTTACCAATTTTTGTAATGGTATTAGTTATAAATCCATTTAATGATAATAACCTAGAAAAGTATGTGATAATCAATAAAAAAATAACTGATTTTTAACAGTAAAATACTGTAAAAATGCTACAGTGCAAAACTGTTAATTGGTAAACAGAAAGTTTCCGTACTATACACGGTAAATAACTGTGATATAATTTTACAGTAAAATACCGTTAAATTTACAGTTTTTGAAAGTGAAAAAGAACAAATCATTGTAAAATTTACAGTGAAAACCCGTGAATTGACATTCCCACAATTCCCTGTGTGACACTTCACATTTGATGTATTTTTGTTGAAATAACTATGGTACCTCATAGTATTGTATTTTTATTGTATTTTTTTTTCTAATCAGTTATGTACATTAGGGTTTTATGTTACATTTAATGTTGTTAAATTATTGTTTATTGCATTTTTTAATTTCATGTGTGTTACCATGATGGTCCTTAATGTTTGTATGAATGACATTGTGCAGCTTCTATATATAAGTATTGCTTTATACAAGTATTGATTGCTCATGTACCTCTCATCACTGCAGTGATGATTGTTGGTTGTCAGTGTATTAATGGTCTAAAACAGATATCAATACGTCAATAAATTGGTAAAGACACATTTTATCAGAAAATAAAATTCGGTTTATTACTGTAAATTTTAAGTTAAATCTGTAAAACCATTAACGTTCCTACCATATTTTTAACGGTAAAGTTCTGGCAACTACAGCTGCCGTTTTTTTTTTACCGTAAAATTTACAATTTATTTTTACAGTGTACTAGAGGAATTACATTGAAACCACTTAAAACCACGTCCCAGTCCCTGATATAATCTCCAGCACACCGATGTTGGATCCAGATGCACATCCCTGTTCAACTCAAAGCAACCCAGAAAATACCTCCTCAAACTTCTCCAGCAACTCCTGCAGGCTGAGGTTCAGCCCGATCATCATGATCTCCGTCCAACTCCACCGCTCCACATCACAGAAAAATCAGGCAGCGGATCGGCCTCCTCGGGTGGATAACACAGCTGAGGAACATCATCACGGCTTCCACATCTCCAGCGTGGAGCCCGAGCGCCCGTGCTGAAGATCCGGCGAGGTCCGCATGCTCCGGTGAAGGACACACTCAACCCAATATCCAACTGTTGGTTCAGTGATCTTAGATCTCACACGCGCTCTGCTACAGACGCACACAGAAAAAGTCTTGTTCCTCCTCTAAGTTCCTCTGACCCTCGGGCGAACGTTCGTAATCAATTACCCGTGTCAAAGAGCCTCTGTGTGGCTCACGCTGGGAGGAGAACACAGAGTCAGAGAGTCGAGGAGAGTCTGGCCGTGAGGAGAACATCTCCATATCTAGACATGAGGAGCCGTCTTCATCTTCAAGCTCTCCAGGAAAGTCCTGAGATGTACGGATCAGATCTCCACACACACGTCTCCAGAAGTTCCCCAAAGTTTTCCCGGAAACTTTCCGGCGGTCCACCTTTCTTCAGTCAGTGGCTGAACTCTTCTCTTGTTCTTCTCCGACTGCTGGCTACCAGAGTCGACCTTCCCTCTCTCTCTCTCTCTCTCTCCAGTGGCAGCTGTTTATTATTTTATTCAGCATCCCCTGTTCCCCTCCTCTTTCCCTCCACCCCAAACTAACACACACACACACACACTTCCTGTAGGGCCCCACCATGAAAGAGAGGGAGCACAGTGTCGAAAATGAAAGAGAACAATGTTCGACTAGAAGGTGAAGGCGGGAAAGACGGCGTTTTGTGACGTATCACAACAACTCGAGCGTCTGTGAAAGTCTGCAGCATATGAGCCAGAGACAACACGATCTAGAGAATCATCACACATCTGATAAACATCTTAATCACTACACTAAATCACACACACACCATCGCAACGTCACATGTGGAACTTTCGGACATTTTAGTGAATATACATGCACTCTTATCTTAGAAGAAAAGGTTCTATATAGAACCTTAACAGGTTCTATCAGTGCTACATATTTGGAACCCCTAAAAGGTTCTATACACTCTTAAAAAATGGTTCTATATAGAATCCTGTGGTTCCATACTTGGCCAATAGAACCTTTTACCAAAAAAATGGTTCTATATAGAACCCTGGGGTTCCAAACTTGGCCAATAGAACCTTTTACCAAAAAAAATGGTTCTATATAGAACCCTGGGGTTCCATACTTGGCCAATAGAACCTTTTACAAAAAAATGGTTCTATATAGAACCCTGGGGTTCCATACTTGGCCAATAGAACCTTTTACAAAAAAATGGTTCTATATAGAACCCTGGGGTTCCATACTTGGCCAATAGAACCTTTTACCAAAAAAAATGGTTCTATATAGAACCCTGGGGTTCCATACTTGGCCAATAGAGCCTTTTTACCAAAAAAATGGTTCTATATAGAACCCTGGGGTTCCGTACTTGGCCAATAGAACCTTTTACCAAAAAATGGTTCTATATAGAACCATTTTGGAGTTCCATATATGAAGCGGGGGATGGAACCATTTCTGGTTCTAAATAGAACCATTTCTTCTAAGAGTGTGTATCGTGCAAAAGTTCATTTATTTCAGTAATTCAACTTAAAAGGTGAAACTAATATATTTTACAGACGCATTACATGTAAAGTCAGATATTTCAAGACTTTATTGGTTATTATTTTGATGATTATGGATTACAGATATGAAAACAAAACAAACCCAATCAAAATTGTGAAAAGGTTTTCATATCTGTAATCCATAATCATCACAATTATAACCAATAAAGGCTTGAAATATCTCACATTGCATGTAATGAGTCTATATAATATATTAGTTTCACCTTTTAAGTTGAATTCCTGAAATTTGCGCCATAATCAAATTTTTCAAGTTTCACCTGTATATTGTGACTGACATCTCTACAGTGACTACTGTGACACGGGACAGTGGCATTGTGTGGATATTGGGGATTATTGTGACCTACTGTATCAGCAAAGTGAAACGTTGTCGATATTGTGATGAATTACAGAAACGTACACATCAATAAATGTGCAGATATTGTGACCTGAGTTGATATTGTTATCAATTACAGTAACATACACAGCAACAAACTGCAGATACACTGTAAACCCTAACGGTCAAAATAATAAATTGGTTTGAGTAGGACAAACTTAAATTTAACTAATTAGTTCAGTCAATTAATTTTTATGAGTATTTAGCACTTTCTTTTTCTTTCAAGTTCACAGAACTGATATATTTTAAGTAAACTGAACTGTTTCATTGTTTTGAGTTTTATGAAATTATTTATTTTAATTTAGACAAACTTAAGTTTAACTGAAACGGCTGGGATATCTATTTCCCAGCATGCTTTGCCGATAGCACTCGAAAGAGAGTGTAAATGCTAAAATTAAGCGCAATATAATGTTTTTTTGTGTGTATAATTAATGTTAAGTGTGAGATTTATAGTGATTAATGTTTTGTTATGCGAATTTAGAAGATTTTCTGTTAATGTTGGCTTTCGGATAGTTACCATCATGGTGACAAGTGGTGCATTCAGCTTGATTTGAGAGCAAATTTATATTATTACGCTCATACAGCAAGTGCTTCTGTTCTTGTAAGTGCTTATAACATACTGTTTCTAAAATGTTAGCATTTACTATGTCAGCAGATTAGCTTTTAATTAGCTAATTAGCTAACTAAGTGTATACTATTAAAAGTGATTTGAGTTCTGCCAACTTATTTGGGTTTACAGTGTACTTCAGAGATTTAAGTTATAGTAACTAATCAGTACTATTAACTTTATTTACCCAAGTTATCTTAACAATAAATTATTGAGTTACTTGGAAACAAATCAAATATTTTCTTATGCTTAAATTGTGTGAGTTAATAAACTTAAACGATTTAAGGCAATCGGTTTCCTCAAACTAGGGATGGGCAACGATTAATCGCGATTAATCGTTAGCAAAATAAAAGTTTGTGTTTACATAATATATGTGTATGTAGTGTGTATAATTCATTTGTATATATAAATACACACTCATGCATGCATATATTTAAGAAATGTTTGCATGTATATACTTTATATATATATTTATACATAATTAATATTATATATAAATATAAATATTTGACATATTATTAACACATTTTTCTTAAATATATACATGCATGCGTGTGTATTTATATATACAAATTAATTATACACACTACATACACATATATTATGTAAACACAAACTTTTATTTTGCTAACGATTAATCGTTGCCCATCCCTATTTACGATCACACTTTGATCTGATTGGTTACAAGGTGGTTTGTGACGTCAGAAACACCAGCGATTACAAAGCGTGTTTTCAAGACTGTCGTTGGTTCACTGCAGTTTAAGGACAAAACACTCGAATTTACACATGGTTTGTATATTAAAAACACCACATACACACATAAACAACATTAAAAGCTGGATTTACACCACAGGGGGACTTTAAAAATGTAAACCAACTTCATGCATAATTGAAAAAGAAATTAAGTTACGTGAACTTCACAATTTCACATCAACAACTTAATTTGTTCAGTTATGCATGAAGGTTTTTCATGCCAACGGGTTTCCTCACTTGTTTTTAGTTAAGTCACCCTGATCAGTGTACATATAGTGATGCCACAGATATCGAAACACACTCCAGCAAATATAGTGGCACTTTAGGTGAAGGTCTCAATTCATCATCAACCTTTGAGTTCACCTGAAACAAGTCTGAATGGCAAATACAGTAAACACATTCACATATGTGCTTCTTCTTTATCAATCTTCACCAATATGTCCCGTTTCCTCTAGATATCTCCAGCGACTCCTTCCTCTGCAGCGCTCACCAGTTAAACCGCCTCACTCAAAGTGTGTGTGAGTGTGTGTTACGCACCCTTTGAAATTCAGAGCGCACATATGGGCTCTTTCGTGGCTTGTCTAAATACATAAAGTCAGCATGTCAAGGGCCATGTGGTCCGAACACACACACACACACACACACACACACACACACACACACACAGTCTAAAGAGGCCAGGAGCAAAGACAGAAGACAATCGCGAATATTCATGAGTGAACCTCTTTGAAGTGCCTTTACTTCATTAGCGCATTTACATAATGAATATCCAGAGCGGCACGTTTGATGTGCGAGTGTGTGTGTGTGTGTGAGAGAGAGAGTAAACAAACCCTGCTGGATTACAATCAAATCAGGATATGAATGTGTGTAACACACAATAGTTCATGAGTTAGTACATGGGAATGCTTGTTTACACACACAGAAGTAATGCAGATGATTACGAACGAGTGGAATAAACACCAGCGCTCAGCTGGAGAATCACACCGAACCGAACTGAACGAGAACTGGGAATTATGGGAAGAGAGACGCTTGGAAAACTGATCAAAGTTTGAGCTGGAGAAGTGGACTGACTCACGGACACAAACCATGTTTCAACACGACCACTGTTCATGGACACTTTAACTTCATTGGGAAAACATGCGCACACACACACACACACACACACACACACACACACACACTTTAATCTTGTTAGCTGTGATGGAGCAGATTTATGTGCAGGTACTTCTAACAAACATCTGAGTCCAGTCCACATCTGTCGCCCGCTGATAATAGTGTGTGTGTGTGTGTGTGTGTGTGTGTGTCTAGTTAGCAATGCAGGGTTTCTGAGGTAAATTTAAGACTGATTTAAGACCTTTTTAAAGGAGTAGTTCACTTTAAAAAAAAAAACTTTTGCTGATAATTTCCTCACCCCCATGTCATCCAAGATGTCCATATCTTTCTTTCTTCAGGTGAAAAGAAATGAAGGTTTTTGATGAAAACATTCCAGGATTTTCTCCATATAATGGACTTCAATGGGAACCAAACGGTTCAAGGTCCAAAAGACAGTTTCAGTGCAAACTGTTCAAAGGGCTTTAAACGACTCCAGACGATGAATAAGGGTCTTATCAAGCGAAACGATCGCTCATTTAATAAATAAATAACAAAGTTTAAGTTTTATAAGCTCAAATGCTCACCTTACTCTGTTCTGTGATGAGCGTTCGTGACTCTCCTGTTCGAACTCATTCAACAAAATGAACGAATCTTTTCCCGAGTCAACTCGCTCGTTTAGTTTGTCGAATGAACCAAATGACACAAAAAAAGATTTGTTCATTTTGATAAACGAATTCGAACAGGAGTCATAAGACCCTTATTCATCGTCTGGTGTCGTTTAAAGCCCTTTGAACAGTTTGCACTGAAACTGTCTTTTTGAACCGTTTGGTTCCCATTGAAGTCCATTATATGGAGAAAATCCTGGAATGTTTTCATCAAAAACCTTCATTTCTTTTCGACTGAAGAAAGAAAGACATGGACATCTTGGATGACATGGGGGTGGGTAAATTATCAGCATTTTTTTTTTAAAGTGAACTACTCCTTTAAGAGCAAGTAATGGAATTTTTAGATATGAATTGAAGCAAACTTATACATCGATATGTTCTCTAAATGTGTATGTTTAAGAAGAAACACTTCTTTTGAAAATACATCTTCCAACAGATATCTGTTACTTTATTTCATTTTACTAAAAAAAAAAGAAGCTTGAATCGTTCTGCTCAAAACCACGAAGGCATGGACATATTTTTTTACTGATGAATCTCTAAAAACGATTCCTAAAGCAAGATATTTTCACTTAGATGTCAGATGACATGAAATACTCAAATTTAAAAGTCTTGTTTTACGTGAAATTGATCAAAATAGTAAAACTTTATTTGAAGGGATTTGTATGACACTGTCATAAACATGATATAACACCTGTCATGAACATGAAGGAGTCTTTATGAATGTTTATGACTGTTGTCATTAAGTGTCATTCGGTAAATTATGACACTTTTAATGTAAAGTTGACATTGTTTTAATTGCCTTTGTTATGACAACTTGACATTAACCAAGTAATCATAACTAGTCCAACGTGTTCCTCTTTACTTGAGGTAAGGGGAAATATTAATGACACTGTTGTTAAAGCATTTGACAGTGTAATAACCCTAATGACATCTTTATAACTAGTACAATGTGTTCCACTTTACTTGAGGACAAGTAAAATATTCATGACACAGTTATAATGGTGTCATGACGGCCAAAGTTAAAACCAACTATAACATGACAGGGTAATGTAGTGTTAACACAAAGCTATATAACTTCTTTAAGTTTGATTAGACCTGTTATGACATGATTTCTTGGTTAATGTCAAGTTTTCATAACAAAGACATTTTAAACAATGTCAACTTTGCATTAAAAGTGTCATAATTTACCGAATGACACTTAATGACAACAGTCATAAACATTCATAAAGACTCCTTCATGTTCATGACAGGTGTTATGTCATGTTTATGACAGTGTCATACACACCCCTTCAAATAAAGCGTTCCCATCAAAGTTCAGTTTATGACTAAAACAAGAACAAATATCTGCCAATGTGCTCAGACAATCAGCTTAACTTCGAAGTTTTGACTGATATATGTTCTTGTTTTAAGCATAAACTCAATTAAAGACTTAATTTCACGTTTACATCTCAAGTAAATCTATCTGGATTTAAGCTGGTTTAGACGACTCTATTGGAAAACTTGCACAAAAATATTGAGGAATTACATTTTTTTTTGCAGTGCATGCAACATTAATTGCCATGTGTTTATGAATTTATGACTTCCCGCTCTGATTTGACACCACTTTAAGAGCCTCATTTTGTGCAGAAACTCAGAAACACGGGCAATGTCCTTAAACTGACTGAAACTGCAATGTATTTAAAGCAATTCCCCATATCTCTCACTGGTGTGTGACTAAAGTATATGAAGCAAACGCAGGACAGATGCTCAACACAATCTCTCTGTGATCCACACTTGCAGATGTGTGTGTGTGTGATCTATCTACAGAAACGACACTTTCACAGGTCCTGTCCTCAAATAAACCTGATGTGCTATTTGAGGTAATGACGTGTTCTGGCGACACCTAGACAAGACATCACATTAACTGGAGAGACCTCTCGCCTGAGCAACACAGCGCTACATATTCATGTGTGCTTTGAGGCGATCTGTCTGAACGGAGCTCTTTTATATTTGGAAACAATAATCCAAAGAATTCACCATGACTAAAAACATCATCCAGCAGAAGTACTAGCACACACACTATACGATTCATCAGTGAAAGCCATTGGTAACACTGTATTTTACAGCATCCATGTTACACATGTAGTAATAACAGTAAATTATGCATAATTACAAGCAACTAACCCTAAACAATAGGGCTGTCAAACGATTAATCGCGATTAATCGCATCCAAAATAAAAGTTTGTGTTTAGATTAGGGCTGTCAAATGATTAATCGCGATTAATCGCATTCAAAATAAAAGTTTGTGTTTACATAATATATGTGGGCGTAGTGTGTATAATTATTTTGTATATATAAATACACACACATGCATGTATATATTTAAGAAAAATGTGCTCTTAATATATCAAATATTTATATTTACACATAATATTAATTATGTATAAATATATATAAAGTATATACTTTCAGATTTTTCTTAAATATATACATGCATGTGTGTGCATTTATATATACAAAATAATTATACACACTACGCCCACATATATTATGTAAACACAAACTTTTATTTTGAATGCGATTAATCGCGATTAATCGTTTGACAGCCCTAGTTTAGATATTATATGTGGGGGCACTGTGTATAATTATTTTGTATATATATAAATACACACACATGCATTTATATTTAAGAAAAAAATATTATTTATGTATAAAATATTTATATTTACATATCATATAAATTATATATAAATATACGTACAGTATATACATGAAAATATTTCCTAAACATATACAAGCATGTGTGTGTATTTATATATATAAAATAATTATACAAAGTGGACCCACATATACTATATAAACACAAACTTTTATTTTGGATGCGATTAATCGCGATTAATCGTTTGACAGCCCTACTAAACAAAACCCTATTGCGAACACGTTGGTATGATATTACTTAGTGTTCACTTCTTTAATGATATTCACATGTTCTGCCTGGTGCTTGACTTCATCTTTGCAAACCCTTTACTCTGTAACCGTAATAAATCCAAACATAAACCTCAATTATAATGTTTGTGATTGTGGTTGCTGAATAAATGCACTACGCTACCTCTGTGTGACGACACAAGTCTTTTTTTTGCTGTTGTTTTAATAGAAAAACATGAATGTCATTTGGTATTATGGATATTAATAGGCATTTCGCTATTGTAATTTCTGAGAGAAGTATGTAGAGAGTGTTTATTTATGATAAACAGCTGATCTTCTCTTGATTAGGTGAAACTGCAATAATTCTGATGTAAAAATAAATCTCAAATAACAATAATAATAGAAGAGAAACAACAATCATCTCTGAGAGCAAGTGTAAGGCCTGTGTGAGCAGCATAATGCCATATATATATTATGATTAATATCAATATTCCTGTAGTCAGTGTGAATCATAACACCCCGGACAGATCTTACATGAGCCAATCTAAAATACACACCGCAACCACAATGACACCATTATTTGGACACACTCTTGTATTCTTGTTTTGACGGTCTGTTTTCTATGAAAGCTTGTTTCCGCCACTGAATAAAAAAAAAAAAAATTTATCTCATAATTCTGACTTTTTTTCTCACAATTGCGAGTTTACATCTCACAATTCTGCCTTTATACCACATAATTCCGAGTTTATATGTCGAAATTCTGACATCTTTTCTCAGAATTGTGAGATATAAACTCGAAATTATGACTTGTCAGGCCAATTCTAAGGGGAAAAAAGACTAACTTTTTTTCCCCCCTTCAGAATAGTTTAAATCTCACAATTCTGACTTTGTAACACAAAATTGCGTCTTTTTATCTCGCAATTGCTACTTTATATCACGCAATTCTGACTTTATATCTCGCAATTATGACTTCATAACTTGCAATTCTGACTTTATATCTCACAATTCTGACTTTATATCTCGCAATTCTGACTTTATATCTCTCAATTCTGACTTTATATCTCACAATTCTGACTTTATATCTCGCAATTCTGACTTTATATCTCTCAATTCTGACTTTATATCTCACAATTCTGACTTTATATCTCGCAATTCTGACTTTATATCTCGCAATTATGACTTTCATGTCACGCAATTCTGACTTTATATCTCACAATTCTGACTTTATATCTCGCAATTCTGACTTTATATCACGCAATTCTGACTTTATATCTCAAAATTCTGACTTTATATTTCGCAATTCTGACTTTATATCTCAAAATTCTGACTTTATATCTCGCAATTCTGACTTTATATCTCTCAATTCTGACTTTATATCTCTCAATTCTGACTTTATATCACGCAATTCTGACTTTATATCTCGCAATTCTGACTTTATATCTCTCAATTCTGACTTTATATCTCGCAATTCTGACTTTATATCACGCAATTCTGACTTTATATCTCGCAATTCTGACTTTATATCTCGCAATTCTGACTTTATATCTCTCAATTCTGACTTTATATCACGCAATTATGACTTTCATGTCACGCAATTCTGACTTTATATCTCGCAATTCTGACTTTATATCTCACAATTCTGACTTTATATCTCGCAATTCTGACTTTATATCACGCAATTCTGACTTTATATCTCGCAATTCTGACTTTATATCTCGCAATTCTGACTTTATATCTCTCAATTCTGACTTTATATCACGCAATTATGACTTTCATGTCACGCAATTCTGACTTTATATCTCTCAATTCTGACTTTATATCTCGCAATTCTGACTTTATATCACACAATTCTGACTTTATATCACACAATTCTGACTTTATATCTCTCAATTCTGACTTTATATCTCTCAATTCTGACTTTATATCACGCAATTCTGACTTTATATCTCACAATTCTGACTTTATATCTCGCAATTCTGACTTTATATCTCGCAATTATGACTTTCATGTCACGCAATTCTGACTTTATATCTCACAATTTTGACTTTATATCTCGCAATTCTGACTTTATATCTCTCAATTCTGACTTTATATCACGCAATTCTGACTTTATATCTCACAATTCTGACTTTATATCTCTCAATTCTGACTTTATATCACGGAATTCTGACTTTACATCTCGCAATACTGAGAAATAATGTCAGAATTGTGAGAAGTAAACTTGCAATTGTGAGAAAAAAAGCCCAAACTGTGAGATAAAAAGTCATAATTACCTTTTATATTTTTCATTCTATGGCGGAAACAAGCTTCCATAGTTTCCCCTTTATAATAGGGAGATACTTGATTTTGGACGCACCACATGTATTAGTATATTTCAGTCCAATTGAAACACATCAATAATAGATATAATGTGGAATGTGGAGAAATGAAGTCTATATTACGCCTGTCGTCTGTCGAGAAGCGCTTGAACTGCAGTCAGACCGGCTGCATTATACATGAGTCAGTGCGGAGACGTCTACTTTGAGCAAACACAACGGAAATATCACCCTTTTCAGATCGCACATACACTCAAAACTGCAGTAAAGTAGTATTTAGATCAGAAATTCTGAAAAAAAAAAATCTAAATTAAAATAATTTGCATACATTGTGCATGTCTAATAATTATCAGCGTTGTGTACCAGCTGAAGAAACACTGCTTTAGAGACATCAAGGATGGAAAATTAAATCCATGATAAGAAGAGTGACTTGGAAAACGGTTTACACAACACACACACACACACACACACACACACACACACACACTTTGCATCAGATTTACAGTAATGCTTTACTTGGATCATTTGTGTGTGTGTGTGTGTATCATCCCGCCATCACAGCGCCACATTCCTCAGTAATAGAGGATTCGGCCCTCCTCCCAGCAGCGCACGCTTATCAGACCCGTGCGGTTTCCTGCTGCGCTCCAACAACAGCTTCATACGTGTGTGTGTGTGTGTGTGTGTGAGACGAGCAGACATCAAGGCAACAGCCCAGGTGAACAGGGTCATAAAAACACTGATTAATATCACCATACTTCACCAGTTGATTGATGACATTAATATTTGCAAACAGTTTTTGGATTACGTTTTCTAAAATATTATGTTTAAATATGCAAATTAGGCATTATCTAATCTAATACGCATTCATTTGCATACATTTCTAGAACAAAAATCGGATCAAAATTCTTGTTTCGTTTTTTTTATATACCGGTACATCTGGGATCTTTCTGTGTTTACTCAGTGTATCACTCAGAAAACACACATTATTTTAGGGTTTAAATTTAGAATAAAATGAATAAAATCAGGAAAATGATACATTAACAACCCGTTTGTAAAAACCTTCAGAATATCGATACGAATTAAACTGTAAAGTTTGGTGAA
This sequence comes from Cyprinella venusta, assembly GCA_038021265.1. Lineage (NCBI taxonomy): Eukaryota > Metazoa > Chordata > Actinopteri > Cypriniformes > Leuciscidae > Cyprinella > Cyprinella venusta. Next base: position 1,576,256 of record CM075883.1, read on the forward strand.
GTGGAGATTTCTGGCTTCATGTTTAAATGAGAAAGCGGCCTTTAAAGAGATTTACTGTAACTGAAATCTATGATTTCCACTTTCCATTGGTCACACTATGAAAAGCCAAAAAAATCACTAAACTGACAGATAGATTAAAAACCAGCTGTTTGACCAACTAAACAAATAAAAGCAAAATATGGGATATCCATATTTACAGTAGGAAAAAAATATTGAGGTAATCATGGCATACAACACACAGGAATGAGTTACATTTTACTAGGGCTGTCAAACGATTAATCGCGATTAATCGCAACCAAAATAAAAGTCTGAGTTTACATAATATATGTGGGGGCAATGTGTATAATTATTTTGTATATATATAAATACTAACACATACATGTATATATTTAAGAAAAATGTGTTCTTAATATATAAAATTTTTATATTTATACTAGGGCTGTCAAATGATTAATCGCGATTAATCGCATTCAAAATAAAAGTTTGTGTTTACGTAATATATGTGTGTGTAGTGTGTATAATTATTTTGTATAAATACACACACGTACATGTATATATTTAAGAAAAATCTGAAAGTATATACTTTATATATATTTATACATAATTAATATTATGTATAAATATAAATATTTGATACATTAAGAACACATTTTTCTTAAATATATACATGCATGTATGTCTATTTATATATACAAAATAATTATACAGACTACGCCCACATATATTACGTAAACACAAACTTTTATTTTGGATGCGATTAATCGCGATTAATCGTTTCCCAGCCCTAATATATATATATATATATATATATATAAATACACACACATGCTTGTATATATTTAAGAAATATTTTCATGTATATACTGAATAAAGATTATATATAATTTATATTATACATAAATATTTTATATATATATATTTTTTCTTAAATATACATGCATGTGTGTGTATTATATATATATATATATATATATATATATAATTATATAGAGTGCACGCACATTTTATGTAAACATGACAACTTTTATTTTGGATGTGATTAATCGTGATTAATCGTTTGACAGCCCTACATTTTACTATATAATCACATAAAAAACAGCTTTGGTGAACGTAAGAGAAAAACATCTTACAGACCCCAAATATCTGCACAGACTAAACCTACAAATGAAAATAAAACATTAAATAAATATATTAACCCAGGATCATGTTGATTTTGAAGCAACAAGAACAGTAACTTACAACCATGACGTTACAGACTTGTCAAAGCACACACACACACGGGTCCTGTAAAGGTCACATGACTGATGCGGTTATTTCCTGTCAGAGGTAACATCTGTGGAATGATAGTGATCTTTATTTAAGAGCAGATGGACACAAACAGTCGAGCAGAGATCCCACAGAGATACAGTATAAGGACTCACACTAGCTCTGCCGGGGTGTGTGTGACAGATTGGTACGGTCTGCACAACATCAGATGTGTTTTAATTCGAGTGTTGTCATGACATGATTGAAATATTATTACAACTAAAATGTCAGCTGTGCAGGAGACTAGATGAAGGTATCTGAATCAGGCTGAACACCTTCCTCATGTGTCTAGAGAGCAGTGTGTGTCATTCTCTCACACAGGAAATCCCTCATTTTCAACCGCAGGCAGGTGCCGTGGGAAAGAGGCTTTCCAAAACATTCCCGGCCGATCTGCTCATGCCAAACAAACACACACCCATATGTCTCCACAAACTGTGTGTTCAACAGCCTCGTGTCTCACATCCCATGATTCGAATAACACTCCTCTAACAGAGACACTGAGATTCTGACGCCATAAGAATACACTCAATAAAATCTTTACATCACTGAAAATACAGACAAAACACTGTAAAAAATGCTATATGCACATTAGGTATGTGAAAGAAACAATATAAAGCAACAAAACTGTTTTCAACATTGATAACAATAATAAATGTTTTTTTTTAGCACAGGAATAAATTGCATAGTTCAGTCATGAAACTCAGACAGCACAGACTGATCTGCAATCAATCACATCAATACTGCATGCCACAAGCTGATTGGCCTCTGCTGATCCTTCAGCCAATGAGATTGCTTTGCTAAAACTATTTCAATAGTCTGGTTCATTGTTTGCAGTATCAGATTAACTCTGAACCCCTCCACCTCCCCAGCTCCACCTGCCTAGATCTGAGACAGGATTTATATACACTCTTAGAAAAAAGGCACAAAAGCGGTCATTGAGGCTTAACCTTTTCAAAAGGTACACTTTTGTACCCAAAGGATGCATATTGGTACCTTAGTGGTACATATTAGCACATAAAATGTACATATTAGCACCTAAAATGTACATATTAGAACCTAAAACGTACATATTAGCACATAAAATCTACATATTAGGACCTAAAATGTACATATTAGCTCCTGAAATGTACATATTAACACTTAAAATGTACATATTAGCACCTAAAATGTATATATTAACACCTAAAATGTACATATTAACTCCTAAAATGTGCATATTAGAACCTAAAATGTGCATATTAGCACCTAAAATGTAAATATTAACTCCTAAAATGTACACATTAGAACCTAAAATGCACATTAGGACCTAAAATGTACATATTAACACTTAAATTGTACATATTAGGACCTAAAGTGTAAATATAGTAAGTAAGTAATAAAGTAAGTAATACTTTATTAATCCCCAAGGGGAAATTCTTTAAAATATGTACATATTAGCTAGTGATGCACCGATGTGAAAATTTGTGGCCGATACCGATAACCGATATTAACATTGCTGTTACGGCCGATACCGATATTTACCGATGTCGATATCCCTGCATAGAAAACACATTGCGAGGATTAGGGCTGCACAATATTGGTAAAAAATGACATTGTCAGTTCTTTGCAACAGTCTGTGACATTGTCACAATGACATTGTCATTTTTTATTTTTCTGTGATATATATTGTGATATAAAAACAATTTCACCAGATTACTTGAATATAGGCCTAGCTGTATTTGGAAAGAATGAATCAATCTAGAATGACTGGGGTAGTTTTGTCATGGAGTAAATCCGTATAGAAACTAATATTAATAGAATGTTAACAAATGTACACTTTAATAATTTATGTCTCTTGAGCTCAGTGTTGGACAGATCAGTTGTTTTAACCATTCATTAAAGTGAATCAGTTCAAAGGAGTCATTAGTTTGCGAATCGGACGTGCCATCAACTAACCACGGCACACGTTGTGTGATTATCCAGGCAGTTTAGAACATCGCACGAGATTTGTCTCGACCTATTTTTACAGTCTATGGTCTCGACAGTCGACACAGAAAACATTTCATCACCAGGTAGACTTTTTTGGTTTATTGAAAGTGTGGTTATGTCATCTGATCTAAATGTATAGAAAGCTTTTCAGAGAAGATAAGGCAGTGAGTCATTTTAGCACAATTCACAACCAGTAGTTCAGAAGAAAAAAACTTCGGTCTTCCGACCTTTTACCATCGTGTATTTTCAAAGATATTCAGTCAACTCAATTCATAAACATGCGCGAGGGAGGGAGAGAAAGAGCGCGCAAAACATTTTGAAGACGGCGCGCGTGACCGGTGCTTTCACTCTCTCTTGTTCCCTCAGTTAAACAAGCGCAGCAATCACTCATATCACTTACCGGTCAAATATGGCTTTGGCGGGACAAAAATACGTATTAGGAAGGCTGGCAGAAAACAGCTCAACAGTTCCAGTCTTCGTGCGCTTGATGTTTAAATGCACTTGCGTTTTTAATACGCTCGTGCAAAAACAAACATCCCGCCCCCACACTCACATCTACACGCACGTCAAATACAACACAGGGATGATCATCGGCCTGTTCACATCGGCCCTATTTTGACATCGGAACGATACCGATGTGTAAAAAATTGACCAAATCGGCCGATGTTATATCGGCGGCCGATATATCGTGCACCACTAATATTAGCACCTAAAATGTACATATTGGTACCTAAAATGTACATATTAACTCCTAAAATATACATATTAGAACCTAAAACTTACATATTAGCACATAAAATCTACATATTAGGACCTAAAATGTACATATTAGCTCCTGAAATGTACATATTAACACTTAAAATGTACTTATTAGCATCTAAAATGTACATATTAACTCCTAAAATGTACATATTAACTCCTAAAATGTGCATATTAGAACCTAAAATGTGCATATTAGCACCTAAAATGTAAATATTAACTCCTAAAATGTACAAATTAGAACCTAAAACGTACATATTAGCACCTAAAATGCACATTAGGACCTAAAATGTACATATTAACACTTAAATTGTACATATTAGGACCTAAAGTGTACATATAGTAAGTAATCAAGTAAGTAATACTTTATTAATCCCCAAGGGGAAATTCTTTAAAATATGTACATATTAGCACCTAAAATGTACATATTGGTACCTAAAATGTACATATTAACTCCTAAAATATACATATTAGAACCTAAAACGTACATATTAGCACATAAAATCTACATATTAGGACCTAAAATGTACATATTAGCTCCTGAAATGTACATATTAACACTTAAATGTATATATTAGCACCTAAAATGTACTTATTAGCACCTAAAATGTACATATTAACTCCTAAAATGTACACATTAGAACCTAAAACTTACATATTAGCACCTAAAATCTACATATTAGGACCTAAAATGTACATATTAGCTCCTGAAATGTACATATTAACACTTAAAATGTACTTATTAGCATCTAAAATGTACATATTAACTCCTAAAATGTACATATTAACTCCTAAAATGTGCATATTAGAACCTAAAATGTGCATATTAGCACCTAAAATGTAAATATTAACTCCTAAAATGTACAAATTAGAACCTAAAACGTACATATTAGCACCTAAAATGCACATTAGGACCTAAAATGTACATATTAACACTTAAATTGTACATATTAGGACCTAAAGTGTACATATAGTAAGTAATCAAGTAAGTAATACTTTATTAATCCCCAAGGGGAAATTCTTTAAAATATGTACATATTAGCACCTAAAATGTACATATTGGTACCTAAAATGTACATATTAACTCCTAAAATATACATATTAGAACCTAAAACTTACATATTAGCACATAAAATCTACATATTAGGACCTAAAATGTACATATTAGCTCCTGAAATGTACATATTAACACTTAAATGTATATATTAGCACCTAAAATGTACTTATTAGCACCTAAAATGTACATATTAACTCCTAAAATGTACACATTAGAACCTAAAACTTACATATTAGCACCTAAAATGTACATTAGGACCTAAAATGTACATATTAACACTTAAATCGTACAAATTAGGACCTAAAGTGTACATATTAGCACCTAAAATGGTCAAAAGTTTACCTTTTGAAAAGGTACAGCCCCAGTGACAGCTTTTGTACTTTTTTTCTGAGAGTGTATGTCTATCATAACATGCTAAACCATTCCGCCATGGTTGTCATGATTTAAATATTATTACAATTAAAATAAATATTTTTGATTATATTTCATATTCCTTTAAATGTTTAAAGTATTATTTTTTGGGGAAATATATATATATATAAAACAGCAGTGAACACGGCCCTTGTGATTACGGTCGGCTGCCGAGGACAGTGAATATAATAAGGAATGTTTATCAAAGCGTACAAAACTAAAGGTATGGGACCGCTGAGAATGGACCTGAGAAACCAGCAGCTACTGTAAATTACAGAAAAACACTGATACACACACTCTCTCGTGGCAACACACTGTATATATGTGAGTGTACAGCCAATCGGAAGATAAGAGAGGGTTACCACGACAACCAGAACACAACATTTAAGATTCTTTGTGTCTTAAAGGGGAAAAGGGCAGAGATTAGACGAGCCTGACCGGCAGTCGTTTCTAAACATGAGATAGAGTGTGAGTGTGTGTGTGTGTGTTTGACTGGAGGTGAAGAGGACCGTTAGTCTGAAGTGGCTAAATCTGGGCTTGAACATCAAACTGATCTGAGCGACTGATGGATGTTCCTGAGAAACACAATCACCGGCTCTCTGAACTCATTCATGATCCAGCCAAACTCATTCTCCACATCAGACTTCTGAAACTCACTGTGTGTGTGTGTGTGTGTGTGTGTGTGTGTGGGCTCCGCTGCAGTTTTATGCATCACTAAGTGCTGATCTATCATTTCTGCTCGCAGACACATTAAACACAGCATCTGTGTGAGCAGGAGATCAGGCTGACCTTAACCCTCCTGCTAAACTCACTTTATACAATCCTTTAGATCAGCTCCACAGAGAAAGACGGCTCAAGACACAGACTGATTTATTGGGTTTTAACTGTTTTCTAGTAATTAGGGAAGATGCTAATGTTTTGGCTGTACACATGTACAGAACTCTCTCCATATATTAGGAAGAAAGGATGATAGTCTATTGCTCTTTTCATCCGAAACATGCGCGTCTGTTCTGAATAATCTCTCAGCATCAACACTTGAGTGCTAAACTTCAAGCACTAGAAATACAACTACATTTTTTTAAAGTAATCAAATGTACAAAAACAATGCATAATATTTTTGATTTGGCATGAACGGCAAGGACAGCAGCAGCTTTAGTAGCCTCACTTTAACACTGAAGCCTCACTGTTGACATAAATGATTGTGTTTGCTAAGATACTTGTGGAAACAGGCATTTTGACACACAAGTGTGTGTAATTGACTGTTCAAACACAGTAAGATAAGTACTCAGCAGCTTTATGTGTGTGTGTGTGCACATTACCTGTTCTTAAATCTTTTCTGGACCGAAGCCTACACTGTAAAAATGAATACGACTGAATGTGTTAAATCTAATCCATAAAATCGAGGCAACAGATTACAAATTCATATTCAACAAATCAGAATTGAGTAATAATTAACCAAATGAATTACTTAAAAGTTAACCATTTAAAATGAGTGGAATTTACACTTGTTTTTAACAAAAATATCGGCTCTATATGAGTTGAAATGTTTGTGAAATAATGATTATGTTAAAACATAGCCAACACTATCAGACCACCTTTTCTATTTGTTCATCTGGCTGTTATAATTCACATATGACAGCCAAACAACATCTAAAGTTAGCGATTTAAGGGTCAAGGGCCCAACTAAAGCAAACACTGATCACGATAATGGTGACTTAAAAATCAGTGATTCTGCTTGTTAACATCAGGTGTCTTCAATGATGGCAATAAAAGAAAGAGCTCTTAATTCATCTTTGACGTCAGTCTGTTATTCCGATATTTTTGTTTAGGAAAATGTGTAAATTTTATTCATTTTAAATGGTTAACTTTTAAGTAATTCATTTGGTTAATTATTACTCAATTCTAATTTGTTAAATTTAATTAATAATCAGTGTAGGGTGTAACTAATTACTAAGTAATTAGTTACTGTAATTTAATTACTTTTCCCTTGAAAATGTAAAGTAAGGGATTACTCTTCATTTTTCTGTAATTTAATTACAGTTACTTCTGATGTAATTGAGGTAAATACTGTGTATAGATCAATCCGATCTCACAGCGATTCGTATGATTTTATGAGGTGTCTAAATACGACCGCACTCGTACAAATTCGCATGAATTATTGTAAAATATGTATGAAAAAAGTGTGAAATGACATAAAACAATAGTGGGTTTAACATTAAAATGTATTGTCTGATGTTAAAAAGTATGTTTTTATAATGTAACCTTCTCCACCTTGGTCAGTTTAAGGATAATTCATGCAATTTTATAGTATTTATTGGAAAGAATTAAAACAGATTCATGTCTATCCTTGTATTATTCAGCTGGTTGAGATTGATATGGGATTTTGAAAGTAATTAGTAAATAAAAGTAATTAAATACTTTTTAGAGAGAGTAATTAGCACAGCAATCTAATTACACTGTTGAAGAGGTAATTAGTAACTAGTAATTAATTACTTTTTAGAGTAACTTACCAAACCCTGTTAATACTTTTGATTGTAATCTGTTGCCTCAATTTTATTGATTAGATTTAACATATTCAGTCGTATTCATTTTTACAGTGTATGGAGGAGTGATCTTAAAATCTTAAATATCTTAATTTGTGTTCCGAAGATGAACGAAAGTCTTACGGGGTTGAACAACATGAGGGTGAGTCAATACTGAGAGAGTTTACAGTTTTGGGTGAACTATCTCCTAAGAGGGAGATTAAGTAGCATTTAATGTTTTGCTATCCATGCTAATGTAGAATAATTTCTGTTTTTTTTTTTTTTTTGGGGGGGGGGGGGGGGGGTTATCATGGTGACGAGTGGAGCATGAGCTTTGTTTGAGAAAAGATACATGTTAATTGTTCTAAGTTGCTGTACTAATAATATCTAACCATTGTTTTACCAACTAGCAAGTTAGCATTTACTAAATTAGCTAGTTAAAGCTAGCCAAGTTTCCACTATTAAAATATTAAAGTTGAAATAATATGATAATTTAAAAATTAAATGTATAAATTACTTTACTCAAATATTTCAAGTTAAAGGTGCCATATGGAATAATTGAGGTAAAAATATCCCAAAAAAATTAGCTACACGCATCATAAGAATGAGAAGAAATAAGTGCAATGATGTCATTAAAAAACTGACATGTTATAGTGCTGCCGAGATATAAACCTAAATTAATATGCTAAATTACTAGCCCCGCCCCGGCAGGTGTCGTAATACCAGTTTCGGCCATGGGAGGCGGTATGCGGGCGGGCAACATTACCACCAGCCAAACTGCAATAGACGAGTAACTCGCACGGCTTGTGTGTCCTTGAACCTGATGTCAGTCGTGTGGAAAATACAGCCCACTACTACATTTCAGTTCAGGGAAGAGTTAAAAAAATGATTGGTCGATATTATGCATGAGGAATACATTTTGGTAAGTTGTAACATACTGTATCTTTCAACAGTGTTCGTGTTCTTTTACCATTAGCTAGTAGAGATGATCGGTTCACGTGCGCTAGGGATCTGTGGTAACATTACAAGCGCCAAAACGGTATTTATTGTTTGAATTGCGTAGTAAAATTAACAGAATCTGAGAGCTGAGATCGGTCTCCGTGTCCTTTTCTGTGCATGACAAAATGGATGTGTGGCGTGAGGGTGTTTGAAAAGTGTTGTGAGAGTCGGCAGCTCTGAAAGACGCTAGCTTGGTCCACATCAGGGAATGCTGTCTGTCAAATTAATTCAAACTAATGATAAAAATGTAATATGAACAAAACGAATACCATAAACTAGAAATAATAGCCTGGGCTTTAATTTTCCCATATCGTCGAAATGCACCGGCTTGTCTATGAGACGGCCTTTATAATTTAGTATTGAGATGTTGTTCATTGAGTCTCTAACCTCTGAAAATCTCCAAATGCTCCACGTGAAAGTGCAGTCTTCCAACCTTTTACTACCGTCCCAATTGATTTGATTAATATGCGCGAGGGAGACAGAGCAACACAGCGCTCGCCCGTGTTGTTTGAAGACATGAGAGTGTGCGCGGCCGCGGAGGTATTTCTGGAGGTATACTGCCCCCATCTGGTATGGAATATGGTGTATGATTTGATTTTTTATCCCAGAGGGCACCTTTAAGAGCACTTAAAATGTATCAATACCTGGTCTGAACCGAGGTATGGTGCTTCATCAACATGGACACTAGTGGCCACTAGTGGTATTACTGTACCAATAGCACATCTCAAGAGAAGACATTTCATAGTGAATAGGATTGATTGATCACATTCAAATGTACGTTCACGTTACATCAACCAAGCTCTTAAATGGATATGCCTTCAGACAATTACGATAAAGTCAGAGAGAGAGAGAGAGAGAGAGAGAGAGGCTAATGTATGACAGAGAAAACCTAATGAACCTAATTAGCCGGTACGGCTGAACGGTGGAATCCAAGGTGTCTTCATGAACCTGTCAAGAGACAAACCCAAACGAGCTTAACAAACAAATAGCAGCTGCTTTCATCTGGGCGAGCGAGAGAAAGAGAGAGAGAGAGAGAGAGAGAGAGAGAGAGAGAGAGAGAGAGAGGATATGTTAATGCTGAGTGTGTGTGTATAAAGCGCTCCTGATGGCCAGTACATTACAAAAAGTGCTTATACTTCATAAGTTCACTCAGATATGAAGTGTATTTTGACATATTTTCAGCACATTAGAAACAGTTAGACAGAGGAGAGGAGGAGGAGATGGGAAAGGCAAGTCTTTTTCTGGAAACAAACAGCATTGTCATCAAACACAGTCATGTCACGGCGGGTTGCTGGGAAGCAGTCGTCATGACACCCGATATCAAGGTCAGGTGATCACTTCTCGTTCAGCGATCTGTCCTCAAATACTGTTACGATCCATCTCCACACTGATCCATCTCTCTCGCTCCGCTCCATTAGACAGCAAATGAACTAAATGGACTTTATGTAGCTGATCTGCTTTTACATCTAAACGCATTAAAAACCAATGACGCACACGCGCGCGCAAAGAAAGCACACAGCGTTCAGTTTCAAGAACATTTGCATTAATACTCATAACTCAGAAGCCCCGCCCATCTGTTAAACTTTATTAAACGTGACTTTAGGTTTGACAATACACACTAGGGGTGGAATGATTTACTCAATGTATCGATTAGAAATCTTGCTGATTCATTAGCTTTGAAAAAAGATTAAACTGTTAAACACTTAATCAGTGCTGGCCAAATGAATAATAAACAAACCTTGAATATTTTCTTTGATTAACCCTCTGGGGTTCTTCGTTTAACAGTCACACTCGGGACCTTCGGGTCAAAATTGATTCACATTTAAAAAAGAAAATCATAATTTTTTTTTTAACTTGTTTTTTTTATAATATTTTTAGGGCCCAAGCCCTGAAAGGGCAAAGGCCCTACTGTTTTCCTTAGGATTATTATTATTATTATTTATACGACTATTTGGGCACTTTTGGGTCCCTTAACGTGCTCAAAAACTCTTGAAACTTTGCACACAGGTCAGAACCCATGGCCATCATATATATATATATACTTAAATATAGTTGCAAGCAGCGATTGCGGGCCAAAGCTGGCGGTACCGCCATCCCGGTGACTTTAGGTAACTAAAGGCACCGGGGTTGCGGTGCCACCGGCTTGGGCCCGCAATCGCTGCTCGCAGCTATATTTTCTTTTCTTTTTTGGTGTTTTGAGAAAAATTAAAAAAAAAAAAATATATATATATATATATATATATATATATATAATTAGTATTAATGCAATAATTATGACCAAATTTTCCCATTGAATAAAATAGAAAAAAATATTTAATATATATATACTGTGTATATATATATATATATATATATGAAATATTTTTTCTATTTTATTCAATGGGGGAAAATTTGGTCATAATTATTGAAACTGTTTCAGTTTCTACGTTTGTTCATTGAATTAATTATAGTTGCACCTGTTCTCTATTTCATTGATTGGTTTGCCCTGTATGTATTTAACTGTTTTTTTAGTTAATTATCCGTTATCGTCAAATTATACCTTTCTTTTTCTTTTTAGAGTGCTAGTTTTAGAGTGTTTTGTTTTTATTAAACATTATTAGAGACCAGATATCTTTGAACAAAAAGTTAGATGAACGTAAACACCATGTTTACATGATACTTCGAACAATACCATAGTATTACCCAGTGTTGGGGAAGCTACTCTGAAACTGTAGTTTGACACAAGTTAAAGTAGTTAAACTACAGTCAAGCTACCCTTTTGGAAAAGTAGTTAGCTACACTACAAGTTACTATCAAAAAGTAGCTAGCTACATTGAAGCTACTCTTGCTTTTGTGAACAACGTATATTATAAATAACTGAATATTTAGTGTTTAAAATAAAGCAATACAATTATAATTTCATAGAGTATTGTTTCATTACACACAACACTCAAATATCTCAGACTGTTTGTCAAAAGTGCAAAATTGCAACAAATAGCCTACAACATTGCAAGAACAAACTATACATCCAACGTAAATTGCACGTAGAACATTTTCTCAAACGTACCGATTGAACTTGGACAAAAAAGGCCATGGGAAATTAACGTTAGTTGTTTCTCCATCCTCCAAATCTGCCGTCACGTCTCGCTATATAATCATAATATGGGTGTTTCAACCCACTTCTGTACGTCAGTGAACCGTTAAGGCCATTGCACACTGAGTATGAAATTTTCGTATGCGTTTTTTTCGTGTTCGTCAGCCTAAAAATTCGTCACGCACAGAAACCTTGCACACTGAGTCCGATGCGTATTTATTAAACCTTTGAGGGGAAAAAAACGCAAAAATTCAAAATGGATTCGTCAAGCAGTGAGGATGATTTTGTTTTACTCTTGAGAATTGTGTTTTTGACTGAATTGTCAAAAAACCAATCAAAATGCTGGCTGTGGATGCGACGGACGAAAGTTTCGGAGGCGGTGTGCAAGCGTGAATTTTTTTTTTAACGTGCGAAAATTTCAGATGCGAATTTCGGACTCGGTGTGCAATGGCCTTTAGCCGCAACACGCGTGATTAAACAACAGGTGGTGGTAATGGCAAAAAATGAGTTTGTAATCTAACAAGAAGAAGAATATCCTCGTATCGCGCTGATTCGCGCAGGCTCAAGAAACGCAATGTAGCTTTTGCTCGCGCTACACCGCTACTTGCTGCAAAAAGTAGTTAGCTACTGGAAAAGCTATACTGTTTAGGCCCTGTTTACACGAGAACACTCGCGGGTGAAAACGTAAAAATATTTTATCGGATGTGCCTTTCGTTTACACGGCGACAGCGTTTTTGAGGCTTAAAAACGCAAAAAAGTGAAACCACCCTCCAGAGTGGAAATCTTAAAAACGCTCCACCGCCGCGTTCCCGTGTAAACGGTAAAAACGCAAAAGGGGCGCGGACTTGGTGTTATAATATGCACTCCTAGCCGCCTGAAGTGCATACTACATTGAATTTCACACACTTTCGCGCCACCATTTGCACGCAGATTTCCCACACAAAACGCTCGTCTAAACGCAGAATAGAAAGTGATGACGCAACGCCACTTTCGCGTTTTCTCTTCAGAATCGTTTCCATGTAAACATAGCCTATAAAAAGCAACTGAGCTACTGCCAAGCTACCGAAAAATGTAGTTAAGTTAGTAGCGTCGCTACTCGTAGTTAACTACTCCCCAACACTGGAATTACCATATCATGTCCAACAGCGATATAAACCATTCTGTGTGTTAGTTATCTGAGGTGTGTGCGTGTGTTCAGTGGATATCTGATGTGTGTTCACCTTTTTTCTGTGATATGCAGCAAATATCGTGATATACGCCATTAATATGACAAACAATGACACATACTGTGACATGATGACAGCATCCGATGTGAAACATGACAGCACGTATGTCACGGTACATGTGATGTGGTTTTGTGGAGTGTGACAGAGATGTGATCTTAACCACACTGACACTAACACACACTTTAAATCACGGCTGAGGACCAGGAGCTGTCAGACTGCCACAAGGTCTCTCTCTGCCTCTGATATACTGACACATGGTCTCTCTCTGAGAGGTGAAGGCTTCTGGGTAAACAGACACATTTAGAGAAACACAGGACGCTCAAACGGAGAGAAGCAGAGATTAATGAAGCGGAGGGAAAGACCTTAAGGTCTGCCCTTAAAATAAAAAATAAGCACCATGAACAAAGAACTAAAAGCGAAGGAAATGAAGCGAACAAACCAGCAGGTCAGGAATGATGGAAACTCCAAGATGGACACTATTTACCTCACAAATAAATGTTTCTGGTCTTATTTGTGCATGAACTTTGGCCTGTAACTTGTTGGACTTCAGTTAATAGAGTAGTTTAAAAACTTTTGCTGATAATTTCCTCACCCCCATGTCATCCGAGATGTCCATGTCTTTCTTTCTTCAGTCGAAAAGAAATGAAGGTTTTTGATGAAAACATTCCAGGATTTTCTCCATATAATGGACTTCAATGGGAACCAAACGGTTAAAGATCCAAATGAGAGTTTCAGTGCAAACTGTTCAAAGGGCTTTAAACGACTCCAGACGATGAATAAGGGTCTTATCAAGCGAAACGATCGCTCATTTAATAAATAAATTACAAAGTTTAAGTTTTATAAGCTCAAATGCTCACCTTGCTCTGTTCTGTGATGCGCGTTCGTGACTCTCCTGTTCGAATAAATCTTTTTTCGTGTAATTTGATTCAACGAACGAAATGAACGAGTTGACTCAGGAAAAGATTCGTTCATTTTGAACTTTTGGACCTTGAACCGTTTGGTTCCCATTGAAGTCCATTATATGGAGAAAAACCCTGGAATTTTTTCATCAAAATCCTTAATTTCTTTTCCACTGAAGAAAGAAAGATCTTGGACATCTTGGATGACATGGGGGAGAGTAAATTATCAGTAAATGTTTTTTTTTTTTTTAAGTGAACTACTTTAATTAAAAATGAAAAATTGTTGAGGAGGACATCTGATGTTCTGATACATATATTAATCATCAAACCTTTTGCCATTTTTATTTTAAAAAATGAACAAAAACAATCCACTGACTAATACTAAAGGACGGACTAGTAAGAAAGCACGTAGTTACCACCCTAGCAACCAATCAAAACACCCTAACAACCACCCAACACACCAGTGGAAGTGAGATTGGTAAACTGTTACATTTTCCTCAAAAAAAGCAGTTAATTGCCAAAAACTAAATAAATGCATAATCAAAAAAATTAAAGCAAATAAAAACCAGCGAGAAAGTAAAATACATGCACGCAAATACAATATTTAGGCCAAAAGGCATGTATTCAAATTGCTTAGAATCAGAATAATCTGTTAATTGTGAAAACAAATATGTATCCATGGCCTGGTTATTGTTTATTCAAAACACATTCAGTTTATTAATTCTATTGCATAAATCACCTGCAGTATGACTGACAAATATGCATCAAATTAAGTTTATTAAATTACGTTAACCAAATGGATGGAAACTTCAAATACATCAAATGTGAGTGTGTGATATGAAAATCTCTGGGAAAAAGCTGCTGGATGAGTAGCTCTACTGTCAGCTAATCTGGTCTGTTTCGATTGGTCTTTGATCCCCCCTCACTAGGGGACGAGACGTGTCACTTCCCCAAATCTCGGAGAAATTCAGTCCTGACAAACATTCCTGGAAGTTTCCCGCGTCATTATCTCATCTCGCCACGTCTGCAAATGTGACGACAAATTACAGGCAAATTCTCAGACGGCCCTGTGACATCAGCGCTGAGATTTACTGAAGCGAGCCCTGCGCTTGACACTGCTGTTTGAACGCCATGTGAACGCATAAAGCGTGTGTTAATCACGGAAGAGACTGCTGCTAAACTCAGGAACTCATTTCGGATATTTTGCACAATTATGGGCCGATGCGGATCATGTTCAAATTGCCTAAAATTGGCTAGCTTATTGTCTTGATTGCCTCCGATTTGCTATCTATTACTATCCTAAATAAAATCCATTCATGCAATTAGGTAATTTGATGTTTAATGAATTTTGAATTTGCTCTCTGCATTGTGTATAACAGAGCAGTGCTTGAAAACATTTAAAAACATCCACTAAAATCCTCCAGTAGATCAAGTGTGTTATTGTGTCTGAGTGAGACTGATTCACTGAGAGAAGTGAAGTTGATGAGTGTGTTTAGCGTCTAGCATTAACTGGACTGTGATGTTGAAGGATCCGAGGGCCTTTAGAACTGCAAAATTGGACTTGAGTATAAACTCAATTATTCAATCAGCAAGGGAAATGCATCAGGAAAAATAATAATAATATATAGCCGAGCCTTATTTAAACACACAAATCTGATTTTTCTATCACTCTGTGCAAGCTCGCTTCACAGTGGTTATTTAAGGATACTCGTATCAGGAGGAATCTAACTGTGCTTGATCTTTAAAGACGTAACTGTGTTATAAAAACATACCGAGTTTCAAATCTCAGAACTCTCTCCTCAGCAAAAAAAGTGTGTTATTCTGAACTTCTGCGACCTTTGAAATGAGATAAACGTATACACAAGAGCATCCACATTTACACATCGATGATGCCATACAGGGTGATTAGAAACCTCATGGACAGTATTGTATGGGTAAATAGTATTATTCCTAAAACGCAGAAGGACTCATGAGAGTCACAGTCTGTCAAACCTTTCTGGCTGTGTGGCACCTACTACTAAACACTGAACCTAGCGGATTATTGTTTAACAATCAGATCTTAAAGAGGTCCTATTATGCTTTTTATATGTTCATTAGTGTGTAATGTTGCTTGTTTGAGCAAATTTGAGCTAGGAGAAGTTGAGCTAGTTGAGGTGAAGTTGAGCTAGTTGAGGTTGTTGAGGTAAAGTTGAGCTAGTTGAGGTGAAGTAGAGGTGAAGTTTAACTTGTTGTCGTTAAGTTGGGCTAGTTGAGGTACGGTTTAGATAAAGTTGAGCTAGTTGAGACAAAGTTGAGCTGGTTGAGGTGAAGTTGAGCTAGTTGAGGTTGTTGAAGTAAAGAAGGGCTAGTTGAGGTAAAGTTGAGCTAGTGTTGAGCTAGTTGAGGAAAAAGTTGGGCTAGTTGAGGTTGTTGAGGTAAAGATGGGCTAGTTGAGGTGAAGTTGAGCTAGTTGAGGTGAAGTAGAGGTGAAGTTTAACTTGTCGTGAAGTTGGGCTAGTTGAGGTATGGTTTAGATAAAGTTGAGCTACTTGAGATAAAGTTTGGCTGGTTGAGGTGAAGTTGAGCTAGTTGAGGGTTTTGAGGTAAAGAAGGGCTAGTTGAGGTAAAGTTGAGCTGGTTGAGGTGAAGTTGAGCTAGTTGAGGTTTTTGAGGTAAAGAAGGGCTAGTTGAGGTAAAGTTGAGCTAGTGTTGAGCTAGTTGAGGAAAAAGTTGGGCTAGTTGAGGTTGTTGAAGTAAAGATGGGCTAGTTGAGGTGAAGTTGAGCTAGTTGAGGTGAAGTAGAGGTGAAGTTTAACTTGTTGTCGTTAAGTTGGGCTAGTTGAGGTACGGTTTAGATAAAGTTGAGCTAGTTGAGATAAAGTTGAGCTGGTTGAGGTGAAGTTGAGCTAGTTGAGGTTTTTGAGGTAAAGAAGGGCTAGTTGAGGTAAAGTTGAGCTAGTGTTGAGCTAGTTGAGGAAAAAGTTGGGCTAGTTGAGGTTGTTGAAGTAAAGATGGGCTAATTGAGGTGAAGTTGAGCTAGTTGAGGTGAAGTAGAGGTGCAGTTTAACTTGTCGTGAAGTTGGGCTAGTTGAGGTACGGTTTAGATAAAGTTGAGCTAGTTGAGATAAAGTTGAGCTGGTTGAGGTGAAGTTGAGCTAGTTGAGGTTTTTGAGGTAAAGAAGGGCTAGTTGAGGTAAAGTTGAGCTAGTGTTGAGCTAGTTGAGGAAAAAGTTGGGCTAGTTGAGGTTGTTGAAGTAAAGATGGGCTAGTTGAGGTGAAGTTGAGCTAGTTGAGGTGAAGTAGAGGTGAAGTTTAACTTGTCGTGAAGTTGGGCTAGTTGAGGTATGGTTTAGATAAAGTTGAGCTACTTGAGATAAAGTTGAGCTGGTTGAGGTGAAGTTGAGCTAGTTGAGGTTTTTGAGGTAAAGAAGGGCTAGTTGAGGTAAAGTTGAGCTAGTGTTGAGCTAGTTGAGGAAAAAGTTGGGCCAGTTGAGGTTGTTGAAGTAAAGATGGGCTAGTTGAGGTGAAGCTGAGCTAGTTGAGGTGAAGTAGAGGTGAAGTTTAACTTGTTGTCGTTAAGTTGGGCTAATTTAGGTACGGTTTAGATAAAGTTGAGCTAGTTGAGATAAAGTTGAGCTGGTTGAGGTGAAGTTGAGCTAGTTGAGGTTTTTGAGGTAAAGAAGGGCTAGTTGAGGTAAAGTTGAGCTAGTGTTGAGCTAGTTGAGGAAAAAGTTGGGCTAGTTGAGGTTGTTGAGGTAAAGATGGGCTAGTTGAGGTGAAGTTGAGCTAGTTGAGGTGAAGTAGAGGTGAAGTTTAACTTGTCGTGAAGTTGGGCTAGTTGAGGTACGGTTTAGATAAAGTTGAGCTAGTTGAGATAAAGTTGAGCTGGTTGAGGTGAAGTTGAGCTAGTTGAGGTTTTTGAGGTAAAGAAGGGCTAGTTGAGGTAAAGTTGAGCTAGTGTTGAACTAGTTCAGGAAAAAGTTGGGCTAGTTGAGGTTGTTGAGGTAAAGATGGGCTAGTTGAGGTGAAGTTGAGCTAGTTGAGGTGAAGTAGAGGTGAAGTTTAACTTGTCGTGAAGTTGGGCTAGTTGAGGTACGGTTTAGATAAAGTTGAGCTAGTTGAGATAAAGTTGAGCTGGTTGAGGTGAAGTTGAGCTAGTTGAGGATTTTGAGGTAAAGAAGGACTAGTTGAGGTAAAGTTGAGCTAGTGTTGAGCTAGTTGAGGAAAAAGTTGGGCTAGTTGAGGTAAAGTTGGCCTAGTTGAGGTAAAGTTGAGCTAGTTGAGGTAAAGTTAGGCTAGTTGAGGTAAAGTTGAGCTAGTTGAGGTACAGTTAAGGTCAAGTTGAGCTAGTTGACGTGAAGTTGGGCTAGTTGAGGTAAAGTTTAGATAAAGTTGAGCTAGTTGAGGTAAAGTTAAGGTAAAGTTGAGCTAGTTGACGTGAAGTTGGGCTAGTTGAGGTAAAGTTTAGATAAAGTTGAGCTAGTTGAGGATAAGTTGAGATAAAGTTGAGCTGGTTGAGGTGAGTTGAGCTAGTTGAGGTTGCTGAGGTAAAGATGGGCTAGTTGAGGTAAAGATGAGCTAGTTAAGGTGAAGTAGAGGTAAAGTTGAGCAAGTTAAGGAAAAAGTTGGGCTAGTTGAGGTAAAGTTGGGCCAGTTGAGGTAAAGTTGAGCTAGTTGAGGTAAAGTTGGGCTAGTTGAGGTAAAGTTGGGCTAGTTGAGGTAAAGTTGGGCTAGTTGAGGTAAAGTTGAGCTAGTTGAAGTAAAGTTGGGCTAGTTGAGGTAAAGTTGAGCTAGTTGAGGGGAAGTTGAGCTAGTTGAGGTAAAGTTAAGGTAAAGATGAGCTAGTTGACGTGAAGTTGGACTAGTTGAGGTAAAGTTTAGATAAAGTTGAGCTAGTTGAGGTGAAGTTGAGATAAAGTTGAGCTGGTTGAGGTGAGTTGAGCTAGTTGAGGTGAAGTTGAGCTAGTTGAGGTGAAGTCGAGCAAGTTGAGGTAAAGTTGAGCTAGTTAAGGTGAAGTAGAGGTAACGTTGAGCAAATTGAGGTAAAGTTGGGCTAGTTGAGGTGAAGATGAGCTAGTTGAGGTAAAGTTGGGCAAGTTGAGGTAAAATTGGGCTAGTTGAGAAGTTGAGCTAGTTGAGGTAAAATTGAGCTAGTTAAGGTGAAGTAGAAGTAAAGTTGAGCTAGTTGAGGTAAAGTTGAGCTAGTTGAGGTAAAGTTGGGCTAGTTGAGGTAAAGTTGGGCTAGTTGAGGTGAAGTTGAGCTACTTGAGAAGTTGAGCTAGTTGAGGTGAAGTTGAGCTAGTTGAGGTAAAGTTGAGCTAGTTAAGGTGAAGTAGAGATAAAGTTGAGCTAGTTGAGGTAAAGTTGGGCTAGTTGAGGAGAAGTTGAGCTAGTTGAGGTAAAGTTGAGCTAGTTGAGGTGAAGTTGAGCTAGTTGAGGAAAAGTTGAGCTAGTTGAGGGGAAGTTGAGCTATATCAAAGTACTTTTACGTAAGTCATGCCACTCGGCCACCATCTTGGAAAAGCCTCTGGGCAGCTATTTCAGACTAACAAGACCAGGCTCCTATCTAAATGAATGGACAGAGAGTCAGAAACCGCACTTTCACTGATCACCGGGACATAAAAACTGCATGTACAGAAACAGCAGTAAAATATTATAAAAAAATCGCTGAAAAAGTTTGATGACTTTGCCCCAAAATAAGGTTTAAAACGCCCTTTTCCCCACAAGTTATACTTTTACTACTCGTGCGCCAGGATTCTTGGTTAAAGGAGTTATTTATTTAACTAATTTAACTAAAATAGCACTCGTTCTCCCAAAGTCATCCTCCATAACATCAGTTATTAAACTCTCTTCAGTTTGCCCTGCTTTGACCTCATCTGATCAAACCCATTTTAATAAGTCCGTTTTAACATCGGTGGAATATTCCGCTATGAGTGAGCTAATTAGCGTCATGAGTGTTTGCACTGTGATATTTTAACGAGCTGCGGTTCTGCAAGGGCCACCATCACACCACATTCCACATTTCAGTGTGTTAGCCTAACGAGATTCCTTTATGAGGTCAGAAAAAGCGAGTAGTTACCGTGACAATGCTTTGAGTATGATGTCATGTGAATATAATAGTTGCATCATCAGCCTGGGACAATTAAATAGAACAGAATGTCACACAGAAATGTAGAACAGTCATTCAACTTGCATGAATAATGAATCACAAACTAACAGGCGAGGTCTTGAATAACCAAGATTATTTGAATAGTCAATGTGTAATTAATATTTTCAAGTTTTAAAAGAAAAGACATCATTTAACATTAAAAAGCATTCTCAATCCATTTAAAGCTTAAGTGTTATTTCTCCACTAGTAGTGCCACAAAACAGAATTCCAATGACAAAAAGGCCGCAAAACAATACCTTTACATTCAGCTTCATTGGATCTGAAATTGCATTGCATTACATTTCATTAGATTACATTTGGTGCTTAAAGAGGACCTATTATGCCCTTTTACAAAGTCTTGATTTTGCTTTTTGGGCACTAGATGAGTTTATCATCACTGAACGTTCATAAAACACCTTATTGTTCCCATATATAGTTGAGGTGAAGTTGAGATAAAGTTGAGCTGGTTGAGGTGAGTTGAGCTAGTTGAGGTAAAGATGGGCTAGTTGAGGTAAAGATGAGCTAGTTAAGGTGAAGTAGAGGTAAAGTTGAGCTAGTTAAGGAAAAAGTTGGGCTAGTTGAGGTAAAGTTGAGCTACTTGAGGGGAAGTTAGGCTAGTTGAGGTAAAGTTAAGGTAAAGTTGAGCCAGTTGAGGTGAAGTTGGGCTAGTTGAGGTGAAGTTGAGCAAGTTGAGGTAAAGTTGAGCTAGTTAAGGTGAAGTAGAGGTAAAGTTGAGCTAGTTGAGGTAAAGTTGGGCTAGTTGAAGTAAAGTTGGGCTAGTTGAGGTGAAGATGAGCTAGTTGATGTAAAGTTGGACTAGTTGAGGTAAAGTTGAGCTAGTTAAGGTGAAGTAGAGGTAAAGTTGAGCTAGTTGAGGTAAAGTTGGGATAGTTCAGGTAAAGTTGGGCTAGTTGAGGTGAAGTTGAGCTACTTGAGAATTTGAGCAAGTTGAGGTGAAGTTGAGCTAGTTGAGGTGAAGTTGAGCTAGTTAAGGTGAAGTAGAGGTAAAGTTGTACTAGGTAAAGTTGGGCTAGTTGAGAAGTTGAGCTAGTTGAGGTAAAGTTGAGCTAGTTAAGGTGAAGTAGAGGTAAAGTTGTACTAGGTAAAGTTGGGCTAGTTGAGAAGTTGAGCTAGTTGAGGTAAAGTTGAGTTAGTTAAGCTAGTTGAGGTAAAGTTGGGCTAGTTGAGGTGAAGTTGAGCTACTAGAGAATTTGAGCAAGTTGAGGTAAAGTTGAGCTAGTTGAGGTGAAGTTGAGCTAGTTGAGGTGAAGTAGAGGTAAAGTTGTGCTAGTTGAGGTAAAGTTGGGCTAGTTGAGGAGAAGTTGAGCTAGTTGAGGGAAAGTCGAGCTACTTGAGGTGAAGTTGAGCTAGTTGAGGAAAAGTTGAACTAGTTGAGGTAAAGTTGGGTTGCATATTTGTCATTGTTGCGGCTCCTCTCTTCCCAGTCTGTCAGTATCGCTCTGTTCAGTTCCTGTCCCTATGAAGCCCCTCCTTCTGAAAAGGATCAGTGTGTTGTGATTGGTCAAGTGTGTTTTGGCAAATGTCCCGGCCCTTCCCACAACCGTGAGTTTCAACACACTTCAAACTAACTCAACCCGGCCCCGCCTTTTTATTTTACGTATGCCGTGGGTGGAAATTATATAAATTAGGAATATTTTGACGTATTTGTTCCTGGAAGAAAACTCAAGACTACAATCAAAGCCTTTCAGGGAGTTCATAAACAGTGTTACTGTTATAGAGAATAACTCCCGCCGTAGGGACTTTGTGCTTTGTAACTTTGCGTTTCATGCATAATATATTTTTAGTGTAGAGTTATAATGGGAAAATTTTAGACCAAATATATTTCACTACAGGTGGACCTTCCAATCACAACATTATGGAAATAGAAACCAATTGAACATAAAAAATGTCCTGCTACATTAAGGTTATAGAGCATTCTCTCTCTTTTGGCTAAGTTAGATTGCCCATACTGGCTTAAAACCCCAAATTGAGCTGGAGCTATACATATGTATTGTGTGTGTGTTCTTGTCTTGCAGTCGAACAACATCTAATCATAGATCAGCTTGCTTGTGTCTGCCTCTCAACCTTGAGCTGAACACTATCGAACTGCCCCCTGAATAAGCAGGATGGATTATCTGAACGCAAGAGCTTTTAGTGATTATATACAGAGAGAGAGAGAGAGAGAGCGTTTGTGTTTCAGAGGAAGCAACATTATTATAACCGGGCTGTTTGCACTCTTCCAAAACACTGCCAATGTCATTAAAAAAGTTTTCCAGTAAGTTTGAAACCATTGAGATTGAGAGAATCGGAGAGAGTACCAGACAACACTCCAGGGCATAACAGTGTCTTCCTAATGATTGTGAGAATATGAGCGAGAGTGACAGGGAGGGCCAAAAAATAGAGACAGACGGAGAGAAAAAGAGTACCTGTCACACCAAACCTTCATTGCTTCTGGAAGGCAGAACCAAGAAAGCAGTATGTGTGTAGGACTGTTTTTGCAAGAGAAAAATCCCAATTCAAAATACATCTTTGAGCTATTTTATTTCCTCAGTCTATTCAGAGCGATATGAAAGTGTGTGCATGCTGTGCGCTTGTGTGTGTCTGGAGAGAGGATGTATTCTAGTCATTTGTAGTCAGTCTGAAAAAAAGGGACGAAATGAGAAGGGTTTATGACAGCAAACTCCCATGATGCACATGTGTGAAACATAGTATGCTCAGAACTCTTGATTAGACTCCATCTCAACATCCCTCGATATCTCTCTAAATATATACACAACACACGCCTACAGTTCACATTTTTGGGACTCTTTACTGAATTTGATTCACTTTAGATAAAATAATACTGTAACAACCAAATCAGCAACGATACGCTTAAAACGGAGCCGTATTTTTCCCTTTGAGTTTTCTGCGTACAAACGACACAATTGTCAAAATGATCCCCATTCACACGGATCACCGTAAACGACTGAAAGTGCTGTAATCTGCTTCCTGGCCACTAGATGGCGATGAAACGCTATAGACTGAACACGTAATACGCATGCGCATGACATTATCGTCTTCAGAGATTCATTGCTGTTTCAACGGAGACTTGCACTTTAAAACCCGTTTTCGAAAGTTGGCATTTCACCACAATGCTGTTGTAGTGTAAACAAATGGCCAAAACACTACGCAATAAGCCTCGCGAAGCTGTGTTTTATAGTAAATTTAACACAGCAAAGGGGTGTTGACGTGGAGAGGAGTGCCTAGCTGTGCTAAATTCACTGTAAAACACGGCTTCGCGGGGCTTAATGCTTTTATAAAACGGTTACGCCATAAAAACATTCCTTTTAAAATTTATTTTATTCAAAAAAAAAACACCAGCAACAAAACAATATAACGTTATAACTAGGGTTGGGTATCGAGAATCGAGTATCGATTGGAACCGGGACTAACTTTTCGTTTTTCCCGGAATCGTTCAAAAGTTAAAATTTCAATTCCTAGTTTCGATATTCACAGTCCGCCGACCGGAAGAAGAAACCGCTGAACAACACCAATGAAGAAGCGTCTACTGGAAGTGTTAGCATAACCGCGCGAGTCGGACATGAGTAGCTTACGTCGGCGGTCCAAAGTGTGGCTTCACTTTTCTAAAAATAACAAAATCTCGACAAAATGCAAAATTTGTGACAAAGGAGTATTTCCTTCAGAAAGACCGTTGGTTAGCAAGGTTAGCTAAACTTTTTTGACCCTGCCTCTAAAAAGAATCGGAATCGAGAATCGTTGGGAACCGGAATCGAAACAAGGAACCGGAATCAGAATCGTTCAAATTCAAATGATACCCAACCCTAGTTATAACACATGTATTCCTCCGCCAAGCAATGTAGTTCCAAAGAGGTTGCTAAGCAACACATGCAGCAACAAAGTATCACAAATGGGAGTTGCGCAGTAACACTGATGTAATGCGCTCGCAGGTGTGTGTTTGTTGAGTAATTTACAACGGCTCTGAACGCGGCTCAACCAATCAGAATCAAGGACCGGAACTCTCCGTTTTATAAAAAAAGTTTTTAGTACCCGAAGTGTGGAGCGAATTATGTGCCATAATTAAACAAAGAAATCCAGCATTTTGCAAACAAACTCGATCTGCTTTGCAAAGGAAAAATCGACTCGCGAACAAACAGAAATCACTTCGCAAAAACAAAGGACAATTTGAGCGAAAATGCAGTGGAGAAACCAATATTGCGTTTTACAATTGAGCCTAGATAATATTTCACAAATAAATACAAACCATCCTACAAATTGCGATCTAAAACAGTAGATGGTGCTAAAATAGGGAACTAATTGAGCGCTAGTTCATGGCCCGCGAATGCTCTTGGCGCCGAGGAGAGAAGTGTTACTAAGTGCTGATGTGGAGAGATATGTAATAAATATTTTGTAAAAGAAAACCTCAAGATGTTTTTTTATAAATAAAGACAGAAATTTATTTATTCATTTATATAAAGCATATGTAATATAAAAGCATATGTAACGTCACCAACGGACATCGCGGGTAGACCTAAAACTAATCAGAGCGATGAAGGAGATGACGTTTGCAGAGCGGCGGCCAGCGGAGAAACACCTCCGAGTGTTGTTATTTGCTCGGTTTTTAACAAAGAGGAAACGTTCAAATCGCTTAAAACAGACGCGATAGCTGATTCGAGCGAGTGATGTTCGACGGCGGTGTCCATCTTTGAAATGAATGCTAAAATCTGCTTCAAAATCCCAGCGCTGTCATCATCGTGTAAAGCCCGCCCCAACGTTTCTGATTGGTGCTGCGATTTCCACGGACTGGAAATGGGCTTGAATTAGCTGTTTGCCAGACTAACTCTCAGAGCAAATCTAAATTTGCCGGAAGTTGTCTGGGTTTTCCCTGAGTTATGGAGGATCGTGTACTCTCGTAAAAAACCCACTGAAATAAACAAGACTTGATTATGGTTATATAATTAAAACTCTATATATACACAATTAAGGGAACAGAGGTGTTAGCAGAGGTAGATGTAGTCTAAGCCCACACATATTCTGCAGTCTCACTCTCGCACACATCGACAAGAGGTGCAGAGTTAATTGGTTTTTAATAAAGCTTGTAATCTCAGAACTATGTGAGACAACTTGGCCGATGGCCGTCATATAAGTGTGTGTGAAACATCGCGCCAACATGCTAGTCAGGTGAGGGTTTGCAAAAGCCTTGTGCAGAAAGACTTGGGTCGATATCTGATCAATACCTGATCGATAGGAAGGAGAAAGTAACCGACAGAACAGCGAGGTCAATCCTATCCTTTAAGTAGATTGAACGTTAATTCCCAACACGGGTTTGAGGTTTAGAGGGCCTGATCTATACATCTCAAACAGAACCTGCCAGGAAACCCTTTCTAGATGTGCGGTGAACTCTTTTGTTTTGCACATCGTTCACTGCTCTTTCTCGTACATGAATTATTTAGCAGGTCCAGCTAAGGATATTTATCTGTCTTTAGTGACTTTAGTCCTGGTTCTGTGCCCAAGAGAACACCGCATCTATATTTATCTCGATGAGGGGAGGGGGTTATCCGTTTTATTTCAGACCGTTAAGAAAGCGCTACAGCAATACCTGAGGACAATAAAGAGACCCAGATAAATGGATGTGGGCGTGGACATTAAAAAGGCAGAAACTCACACATTTGAACTGGCATCAGTACTTAATGATGGACGCCTGAATGTGTGAAAGCAATCAGTCCACGAACAGGCATGTGTAGAAGGAACCGAGGCTGAATTAATCCCGCACGGAGGCGAGAGTGGACGAGGGAAAGGAAAGGAAGACAAATGACAAAAAAAGAAGACTAGAGAAGAGATGAGACAGATGACAAAAAGCAAACACGAGACATGACCCGTGAACAGACCGGCGGGATGATGAAAGAGTTGCTGTCTGGATGGACAGAGCTCAGAAACAAATGAGGAAAGCTATCGCTCCTTTGTCATGCCTCGACTACCACCTCAGAGCGAGGGATTGCACTGCAAGAAACTGAAAGATGAATTGAAATCGGAGCCTTTGTTCGCAAGAATGGGACATATCGATCAGAGGCGATGGCGGGCAGACTGTATGTATATGAAGACGTCTGTGACAGGCCTGTATTGATCAGGACCAGACAGAATTGCACTCTAAGGTGGAGTGACGGAGAAATTAAACAACAACAATAGGGTGATTGCTATCAACATGATCACCAGACCGGACAAGAGCACAGAGGAAAGACAAGAGACAATGAGAGATTGAAAGAGATGAGAGAAGAGAAAATGAGAAAAGACAAGAGGAGACAGTAGAAATGAGAGGAGAATCAGGAAGTAAACTACAGGGGGAATGAGATTAAGTGAGACGAGGGGACGTGGGGAGAGGAGGAGAGACACTGGCAACTGGAGCCCGACCGATAAAGGATTTTGAAGGCCGATACCGATACAAATATTTTTGGGTTTTAAAATCCGATATATCGGCCGATATTTTATTTATTTATCTTAAAGGGACACAAGGCAGTTATTTTAGCTTAATTTAACAGCTTCCGAGTTATTGAAATGGTTATATGACTTCTTTCGGGTTGAATGGTGGGTGTCTCGACCCCCCCTGGTGCCTGTGAGCGGAAAAATCTCACTTGCAGTTTCTGGCCGGCGGCTCGCCGCCCTGAAGTATCGCGTGATATCAGCTCTCGCGATGTAACATATTCCTTTGCGAGTCTTGCGACAACACCGCACATATCCAGGAACAAGGTCGACAAGGATGGAGTTTGTCACACTATCGTCATGGCGGAGCCGGCATATAAGATATAGAAAGCTAGGAAAGCATTGTCGGTGGAACAGAGAAAGAGGAAAAAGCAGACTGACCGAGCGAGGAGTCAGACGCGAGAATAGCCGTAATGTGCGTGTGATATGTCCCCATTGAAGCATCTCGCAGCACGGATGTACCAATACAAACAAATAAAACATCTCCAGGTAACTCTGGTAGATTCATTTATTTCGTTTGTTAAATAAGAGGCGATCTGAAATGTGTTGTTTTTGAATTCAAGTGACCAAAGTGATCCAAGTGATCGTTGCCGCTGCGATCAGTTTCAGTGGATTCAGTGTTCTGTTGTGATATTCAAACGGACGCGCGCTCATTGCTCAATCCATTGCGGGGACTGAGAGACTCATTACGGTGAAATCACAAAACCCAATGCACAAAAAACATGTCCCTACTTGAAATACAGCCACTAATATATAATCGGTGTTGATGAGGAAAATAAACTATTCTATTAGTAAGAATTAGAACCCAGAACCTGTGACAAACATGGCAAAAGCATCCTCTGGACCACTAAAGTTCATGGGGATATGTATTTAATCACGTGAAAATTCTCACCACTAACAACATATATTAGATCTCATTAAACAACAAAATAAACACAATGTAGTATACTATGTAACACGTCATGCCCTCCGTGAGTGGTATTTACAACAGTAATGTTAAAAACAAGTACTCCACAGTTACTCTAGGGGTCGCTGTTTGACAGCATTGTCGTCTAATGCCCCTTTAAAGTGGACATGATAGTCACAAATTTTGTCATGCTTATTTGAGTTAAGAGAACTGATGGGGATGTTCTTTTAATTGTTATTCAAGCAACGTATGTCTCGTGACCAACTCAACGAGTGTTGCCAACAGGGACGGTGTAGAGTGCCCTCTGGTGGACAAACTATACAACTCCAACACTCATGACATGATTCAAGTGTGTTTCGTCAGTTTTCATTTTATTTTTGAAGTATTCATTTATCGGCCATTATAACTGCCGATACCGATAGTTTGGAAAACGCCTAATATCGGCCGATAATATCAGTCTGGCTCTACTGGCAAAGTTTACATGCAGCCAGTATTCGGGTTATGGTCGGGTTAAGGTCACCGTTCCAGTTTCTGAAACATTAGGAATAACCCGTTTACATGCGTGAGCCGAGAGAGTTTCTCCTGTATGGAATTGCAATATCCCGATGTAAACGCCGACCTGCGGTTAGTGTCTATACGCAAAATGCGTCATTTCCGATTCTTCTTCCTGTATCCAAAGACAATAACAACAGCAGCAGCACGCGGATAATAAACAGTTCGGGGCAGATGGCGATCGCCTTTGTTAGCGCTTAGATGCTGGTAACGTTACTGACCTCGCTCCAAAAGTATGCTGTGCTGCGTCTCGCCATGTTTACTTCCGTTATACTGCACTCTGATTTTTTATGCGCCAATAAGTTTCTCTACTCAAAAGACCATGACTACGTTTACATGCAGCCAATTTTCGGGTTATGGTCACTATTTGGGTTTCTGAAACATTAGGAATAACCCGTTTACATGCGTGAGCAGAGAGAGCTTCTCCTGTATACATGGAATTGCAATATCCCGATGTGAACGGCGACGCGCGGTTAGCCTCTAGACGTACGAACAACCTTAAGACGCAAAATGCGTCATTTCCGATTCTTCTTCCTGTATCCAAAGTCAACAACAACAGCAGTATGCGGATAATGAATAGTTCGGGGCAGATAGCGATCGCCTTTGTTTGTGCTTTGATGCTAGTAACGTTACTGAGCTCGGTCCAAAAGTATGTCGTGTTGTGTCTCGCCATGTTTACTTCCGGTATACTGCACACAGATTTTTGTATGCGCCAAGAAGTTTCTTTACTCTAAAGACCAAGATTCCTTGTGAATAGAACATGCGAAGAGCACAAATCACTATAGGGATATGCCGATATGCGTTTACATGACCAAAAATTCGGTTAGAAATGGGGTACCCCAGGTATAATATCCCGTTTTCTTAAAATCCAGGATATTGGGGTTTTTGCCGGTGTTTACATGGCCGTTCGCGACCGGGTTATTGCTAATCTCCCGGTTTTGAACGGGTTATAGACCCTTTTACAGCCCACGTGATCAAATAGTTGCGCGCGCATTTTGGCAACGGAAGTGGTGATGTTTTTCCACTGACTGTAACGTGTTAGCAACTCCGAAAGTGTATTCAAACGGTATCCCAGCTTCAAAATGTCTGGTTGTTGACTTTACGGTGGCACTAATCAATATTCCACCAAGGGGCTTAAGTTTTATATTTCCGTCAGAATCAGAAGAACCGGCGGCGCCTGTGGCTGCAGGCGATTAAACGTGTTGATTGGAGCGAGGACATAATAAAAGCTTGACACACTGCTGATTCTCGCCAAACTCCCGTTGCCATTATGCATGCGCATACATTGCCACGTCATCATTGTGTACAAACCGTAAAAGGGTCTATTGGCTGCATGTAAACGTAGTCATTGAGAGAAAGAAGGACATAAGAAGAGGAGAGATGGGGAGGGAGCAGAGGAAAGAGAAGTGGGGAAAGAAGAGAGGAGAAACGGTGGTG
This sequence comes from Cyprinella venusta, assembly GCA_038021265.1. Taxonomy (NCBI): domain Eukaryota; kingdom Metazoa; phylum Chordata; class Actinopteri; order Cypriniformes; family Leuciscidae; genus Cyprinella; species Cyprinella venusta. The sequence goes on from CM075883.1 coordinate 1,605,972, forward strand.
GGACTACTAGGAGAAACGAGATGAAAGGATGTGAAGGAAGGTATAGAGGAGAGTCAACCGGTTTCCAGACATCTCAGTCCAAGGACAGACGATACATCACCCAATGTCAGGATGGATTTATGCATGCGCGCACAGACGTCTCTTTCCTAAAATGTGGCAAATTTTGATGTTCTGAGTCATAAATGCAGATTAATCTTGATCTCATTTTGGCACACGGTCTAACCTAAAATCTCTCTCTCACACACACACACACACACATACACACAGAAATATAGCACTTCCACTCAAGCTCTCAGTAATGGACATCAGCACAAAGTGCTTTAAGTGAGGGGAGGAGCCGCCGTGACTCTGGAGAGAGGGAAAGATGAGTTAGTGTGAAAGAAGCAGAACCACCTCGCTAGTGTGTGTGTTTGCTGGCGTATGTGTGTGTGTGTGTGTGTGCAACATGACAGACTGCTAATGCACCATTATCTTAAAACCTCTGAAGCAGCACACACACCCTGAGCTCTGAGCCTCCTCCGCCTCCACTAAACACAGTCATGTTTCATGCCACCTTCAGGCTTTTACACATGATGTTTAAGTTGTCTGGCACTTTATTTTAAGGTGACGTACTTACACAATACTACATGTACTTACTGAATATGCAAGATAACGAACCCAAACCCTAACCGTAACTCTACAGTAAGCAGGTTAATATTACTCAGTGCTAACAATTAACCGTCATCTTAAAATAAAGTGTAGCTGTATGGTAGAGCCCGACCGATAAAGGATTTCGAAGGACGATACAATACAAATATTTTTTGGTTTTAAAATACTATATTCCGATATATTGGCCGATATTTTTTATTTTATTTTATTTTATTTCAGAAACGCGCAAGAAAACGTTAACAGATTTCCCTAACATTAGTTATTTATAGTCATTTATGAGTTTTAAATTGAAATAATATGATAATGAATTAAAAAGAAACTTGTTTCTTTTATCATCACAACAGAACTGACTGATGATAGTGGCGTTAGCTAGCTTAGTGGTTAGCTAGTCTACGATGAGCCATAACTGATGGATAACGTAATACTGAAAATTGTAAAACATACATTTTCAATAAAACAGGCCAAGGAGAGATGATACGTCTCATTGCTATAACTGTCAAGTGCTATTAAAGATTGTTAAAAATTGTCAAAAGTTAAAAGGACAGCCAGTCGACTACACTGTAACAACGTAACGTAACTATTACTAGCTAATTCCGCTTCACTCTCGGCTTATTTAACAGCAGCAAAACTGGACATGATAGTCCAACCTGATCTCACGACCAAGTCGTACGAATTCGACGAATGATTAAAAAGTGGCTAATTCGTACGACCTCACTCGTACGATTTTGCTAAATCTTACATATTTTACGAATTGGCCAATTCGTATGAATTCGTACGAATGACCTACCGCTTACCCCGCCCCTAAACCTAACCATCACGTGGGTTTAGACAAATCGTACAAATTTGTACGAGTGAGGTCGTACAAATTAGACACTTTTTAATCAATTGTCGAATTCGTACGAATTGGGTGTGAGATAGTGTTGGATAGTCACAAATTTTGTCACGCTTATTTGAGTTAAGAGAACTGATGGGGATGCTCTTGTCGTGACCAACTCAACGAGTGTCGCCAGCAGGAACGATGTAGAGCGCCCTCTGGTGGACAAACTATACAACTCCAACACTCATGTCATGGTTCAAGCGTGTTTCGTCCGTTTTTCCCTTAATTTTGAAATATTCATTTATCCGTCATGATAACTGCTGATACTGATAATTTGGAAAATGCCTAATATCAGCCTGCCGATATATCTGTCTGGCTCTACTATATGGTTTAAAACCCTCAGGCTATCATTCGTCACATATCTGTCACAGACAACCTAGATACTCATGTGTGCTGTAGACTACCACAGGTGCAGTGTTTTACTACTCCCTCCATGTGTATCAATCAAGGATTCATCCACCTAAGAATGCAGTCCCACTATAGCGGTGTAATGGACACATTTTCAGTACGAGTCTTCCAGGTGGTTGTTTTACCCACCGCACGTGCCGAACTTACGTTAGAGTTTCCCCAAGCATGGGACAATACTGTTTATATCAATGTACTTTGATGTTGCAAATGCATCCGAAGAAATAGTGAGCCGAGTTGATCAAAGCATGAGACATGCATTATATCAAGTGCTTCAAACCAGCTCATAAACCCACAGTTAACAGTGGCTCGCCCTCCTGTCAGATACATGTTATTTAATGCATTTGAGTCCTGCTTTCCTCAGCACACTCCAAATCCCACAGTTAGGCTACATCCTCATCTATAAATGTTAGATATTGATGCGAGTATTTCCATTTTGAATAAAGGCTCATCCTGACAGCAAGTGAGTCGCTCTTAAACTCCACTGAATGAGTGTGGGCGTGCATGCGCCTCAAACAGACATGAAATTGTACTTCATTAAAATATACATTTACAAGTATCCATTTTGCTTCCCAATATTTGCACTATGTCCTCCATTTGCAACCACACCATAAACGGCGGGACTGCCCCACTGAAATCATCCCAAACCGTGACGTTAAAACCATATACGTTCCGAATAATCCTTTTGTGTCCAAAAAATAAATAAATAAAAAATTACTTCGCGATAAAATCTTAAATCGCGATATTGCACGCCCTTACATTAGGTCACGTGAGACCAAACGACTACTCGACAACAACGATATTTGTCGACATTTTTTTATTGTCGATGTTGAAATAATCGTTTCAGCCCTATCACACATTGAGGGATGAGTTAAAAATGAGCTACAATAACATTAAACATGAAGTTGTGTTTCATATAAAATCAAAAATTCATATAAAATAAAAATTCATCCCAAACCGTGACTTTAAAACCGTAGCGCTACAACCCAACCCAACCTTTTACATTGGTTCACCCACCTCGAAGAGAAATTCGACGACAACAGGATGATCTACGTCAGTTCATTCGCTACAGACCTTTCAGCAATCCTATAAACAAATCAGGATCTAATAAACTTGGGTACAACTGTACGATGATGACTCCTATTGAATCGTAGGATCCGACGCAAGTTAGTGTAGAAGAATAAAACGTCATTAGCATGAGCTAGCGGTAAACAAATAGAGCGAGATGAATCGCACTTCGGCAGTTGTGATTTTTATGTTATTTTTATTATAGAAGAACGTGGATGTGGTCGTGGTTTGGGAAAAGAGGCCGACTTGAGATGCTAATTTTGCAAATGGAGCTTGAAGAAAGTAGTTTAAAGTTTTAGCGCCAATGTTGCATCGATCAATACGCCATTTCATGCTGCATTTTTATTGGGTAGTCAGTAGGGTGTAATGATTTTCGAACCGAACCGAAAAACCGCGAAACAGAACTTACGATTCGAATCGCGATACTGTCATTGCGTACCGAACACGCCCCGCACCGCCCCCTGCTACCCCAGCCCCGCCCAGTCCGGCTCAATGGACCTCATGTCTTATGTGTACAGTACACAACAAATTCAGTTTTGTAGCCTAACCACCATTAACACCAATATAACAAGCTCCATGTTTTGTTACTTTATTAAGCAAGGCGTAATCTTTCAAATTCTGTCTATTTGATCATGAAATTCAAACAATAAATGGTGTTTTGGCGCTCTTTGATGTGGCGTGACAGATCGCTGTAGGCCTACTAGGCTCGTCATCTCAAACGGCGGCGCGGCGCGCGAGAAACGCGATCATCTCTTCCTCAGTTCAACATGACATCATGACTTCTGCGTAAACATACACGCCACTTTCGAGTCAAGTGGCGTGTTATCTCTACGCATTTTGAGCTATCCGCGTGTATCCGCGTGTATGTTTACGCCATTAACGTCCGCGTCATTCCGCGTGTCTGTACACGCGCGTCAAATGTCCACTCATAAATGCCATTAACCCCAGTGACGGTTAAGTTTAGGGATGGGGTTGAGGTAAATCATATCTTTTTTTTCACTAGGATGGTAAGGGAACAGTCATAAATGCCATTAACCCCAGTGACGGTTAAGTTTAGGGACGGGGTTGAGGTAAGTCATATATTTATATAACGTTAAGTCAACGGCGTTCATAAACACGCTGAAAAGCGATTATGCGTCTTGATAGCACGCCAAAAATGCAAATACGAATTGGCGTGTCATACACACGCTACTTCATGAGATCAGTCTGCTCAGTTACTGAATGGACACCTGAAGGTATGTTGAAAGATACAGTATACGTACTGAAAGACATCATAACTCGTGTAAGCGCTCAATCAGTGTTTCAGCAGCGGAAAGACGTCAATAAAACAGCATAGCTTGACACTAGCATTATGTTTAGCTCAACAGGCAAGTGATTCAGTGTCCACAACTTCCTATAAATGAACTCTTGCACTAAACAAATGCACTATGTCAGCCTGTATATTATATTTTACTTAACCTGTTAATGATGTCTTGATTTTTTAACGTTGTGTGTTTATTATTATATCTAAAAAATAAATAGCATCTGAATTTAGGCTAAAAGTCTACAACCTTTAATGTTATAGTAATGTGCGGCTCCCTATATAGTTTACAGCATTAGCAGATTTTTTTTAAATCCTTGTGAAATGTCTAATTGTGATTGAATTAATTTAAAGACAAAGACCATTTTTTTCCATTAAATCACTGTTTAAAAAAAAAAATGGAAAAAAAAAACGAACCGAATCGAACCGAGACGTCAAAACCGTGGGAAAACCGAACCGTCAGTTTTGTGTATCCCTACACCCCTAGTAGTCAGGACATCTCTCGCTGTACGACGCAGTCCACCGTTTAGAAGACACGCCCACAGACATTGCTCATCTTTCAGTGCGCACCGGGCATTAGAAAACTACCGCCAATTTTCAATGACAAATTGAGTCAAGTACTATAACAAAGTCTTGTTAGACTTGCATTATATTAGTGTAAATGCTATCACACATTGAGGGATGAGTTAAAAATGAGCTACAATAAGATCAATAACATTAAACATGAAGCTGTGATTCATATAAAAGTTCAAATTTGTGTCAATGGATGCCACTCAATAACAGATAACTGGAAGAAAATCATGAATGTAGTTCGTGACGAAATTTTTGGAGCCAGATGTGGAATTGCTAGACTCACAGAAAGTTTGAGGCTCATTCAGAGCGGGACTAATTCATCACACTCACACATACGGAGGAGGTGCGAGACAGCAGGTCTTCGAAGATCTCCGAAAGATGGATTCCTCCCAGGGGAGAGTAATGGAGCGCAGAATGACGGATGCGTTCCCAAGGGTGCGGAGCCAGCAGTGCCGCCCCGGGACGCTTAAACGATCACCGCACCGCCTCCATCTGGCCTAAGGCTGCTTAATCGAGCATGGGACAACTTATGCTCCTCGAGGTGGAGTGTGTGACGGATTTCACATATGGGACTCGCGAGCTGATAAGTTAATTACTAAAAAATTAACTTTATTGAAAACTCCTACACAGGGCAAAACAGAACACAGGGTTTCTGCAGGTTTCACAAAGTCAAATTTAAGACTTTTTAAGACCTTTTTAAGAGCATTATGAATGAAATTTAAGACATTTCACAAATAAAAAAACATACAAAGGAAACGTGTGATGAGTCTCAGAAAGCAAAATCCAAATCAGCAAAATCGGATCCTAAATTCAGATATTTCAAGCAAAGTATCGCTAAACTTAGCTGAATAAAATCCGTTTTATGTCTGTCTGCGGTATCTGAGATACCTGCCAGTAACACAAAACCTCAAAACTTATTGGCTGTTGCATGTTGGTCTATTTTGTAGTCATAATACAGCGAATTAAGAACTACAACTACGTAATATAAATAAAAAAAAACATTCCAAAGCGCTGCGGGAGCATTTCAATGAGACTTACATGGACATAGGAAAATTAAGACCCATTTGAAAGGATTTAAGACCTAGAACACAATACTTAAGCAAATTTAAGACTTTTTAAGGCCTTAAATTGTGATTTTGAAATTTTAGACTTTTTAAGATCCCGTGGAAACCCTGAGAACACCACATCAGTACTGTAAAACGTGGAATAAGGCTCAGTAATAAATCAAAAAGTAACATAACAGCCATGTTTTGCATCCTGTACTAAGACACATGCTCAAAAAACCACAGAAAACAAGACACACGCTGACTGACAAGGTCGCTCTGATGCAGATGGAAACGGGGTACGAGATTCGTATAACCGGATACTGTCTCCATCGGAGAATGATTTAGCTATTTTGGATGAGAATTGGTGTAGGCTTAATCTTAAACAAGAAAAACGTTTTGATGGAAAAAAAAACTGAAAATCATTTTAAAATCTGACTGGAACTAAATAAACCGTGGGATACGTAAATATTTTCACCCTTCCCTTTATCGATTCAGCCGATTTCAGTGAGTTATAAACGTACCGTATAGCACTATGGATAAATGCGTCTGCTGAATATAGCACATATTGTGACATTTATTCTAGTTTCACTTATTTTCCCCATTAAATGTTCTTTTATAATACTCTTAATATCAAAACCGGCTATATCGAGTCTGAATGATTTAAAGCGGCTTCATCACGGAAACGGAATTTGCTTTTGAAATAAGTGAGTTGGATGTAGTGTGTGACACATCCCAACATTCATAAATCAAAACACACACACACACTGTCCGAACCAGACAACTCCAGCACTCGACGTCATTTAGAAGTGAAAACGCAGCATGAAATCAGAACATGTTTGATATACACTCATGTGGAGTGGAATTTTTAACCAATGATATTTCCAACATGACTAAAGAGAACAGAAATAGAAACCAACCAACACACACACACGGAAAATGTCCAATCGCTTGTTGCGGTCAAAACTTCAATCTCACACTTTATAGCAGCGTACTGTACCTCATTAGCAGCGAAAGCAGCCAGTACAGAAGTCGTCAACGTATTGACCACACACACACTTTGCGTAAATATTAAGGCTGTCAAATGATTAATCACATCCAAAATAAAAGTTTGTGTTTACATAATATATGTGGGTACACTGTGTATAATTATTTTGTGTATATAATTATATATATATATATATAAACACACACACATGCATGTAGGCCTATATTTAAGAAAAAAATATTATTTATATATAAAATATTCATATTTATATATAATATAAACTATATATAAATCTATATACAGTATATTTAAGAAAAAATATTATTATTTATATATAAAATATACATATTTATATATAATATAAATTCTATATAAATCTATATACAGTATATACATATTTAAACATATACAGGCATGAGTGTGTATTTATAGATAAAATAATTATACACACTACACCCACATATATTATGTAAACACAAACTTTTATTTTGAATGCGATTAATCGCGATTAATCGTTTGACAGCCCTAGTAAATATGTATTCAGCATTTCGCAACTGGTCCAGCTCTGATGAAAGACAGCGTGAACTATGCTAGCCCATATTGATTAACCAATCAGAATGAGGCTATTTTACATACAGAGGTTTTAGAGATACAGTAACAAGCTTGGCTAATTTAAAAGCTAACCAACTAAATCACATTTATTTATAATGCAATGAATCATGCATAACATTATAAAGTGTACTACTCTGGGGGGGAGAACAGCTCACTATTGTTTGAAAAGCCCTCCATCTTTCAGCAGTGCCGAGTGTGTGTGTGTGTGTGTGTGTGTAAATCCTGTGAGGATTTCAGCTAAACATTGAATATCAGAACAGCTGTTGCTTTCTCTAATCTCTACCCACCCCACACACACACACACACACACACTGTCAAATGATGATTACTGACAGCTCACACTGACAGTAGATAAACATAACATCACTCATATTCTATATGACTAACAGGAAATCTTTTAACATCGATCATGTATGTCAAAAACATCAAATTATTGTAGTTGGTTTCACTCTAACGTGGTTTTCTGGTTTGTGACAAACTACATCGCGAACTCTTCTAAAATATAGCATCCACATTTCCTCAAACAATATTAAATAAATGTCTTTCAAATGTCCACATTGGTCTGATGTGGTTTATACGAGTTACAGATGCTGCCTTTCGGTATAACGAACACACCTTGACATTATAAATTCACACTAAAACAAGACGAAGAAGAAATATTATAGAAAGAATAAGAATATTATAAGAAATATTCCAAAGGATTCCACATTTCATTCAACAAAAAAAAACTGGTGTATCAACAAACAAGAAGAAATCCAACTTCAACAGAACTCAAGATACGCCAAACTAAGTCCAACTAACGCAAACTACCAGACGAGAGCGCGTCGGCGAGTGTGTGTGGACGCCACTGACCTTGCAGAGTTTCTGGTAACGCGGTGAGGATATCGCCATTCTCTGGAGCCGGTGTAAGAAGACCACCACTTTCTGCAGAGACGTCCGAACTACAGCCATCATCTTAACTCTGCCTGCGCACGACTGCCAGCGTCTGAGAGCACGCATCCTCACCGCCACACACACACACACACACACACACACACGCGCTCACAGATCCCCCGCCACCAGCCGAGCCCTGTGACGAGCCCTGACAAACATGTCCCGCGCGCGTCAGGAGTCAGTCCGCGCGCTCCTCTCCAGCAAAAAAACAGATTAACACACAACCAACACAAACAGGAGAATGAACGAGCGAGAGAGAGAGAGAGGGGGGGGGTGGTGATACAACGAAACTCTGGAGAGCGATCAAGAGCTGGAGCGTCTCTCAGCGCCAAAAGAACGAGAGCGAGTGATGCGGCGTACAGATTCATAAAGGGAATGAGCGAGGGTGACACACTTTACTGAAAGAGAGCACATCTCCTGAGAGACGGAGAAATGGAGCACGTCAGACACATGAGGGAGACATGACGAGAACGGTAATGAATTAGACTGGAAATCACTTACTCGTTCGCTCGCTGAAGGCGCTAATATTATCTGGTCGTATCCTTCTGATGACCCGTGACGACAAGCGTTCACGAAATCAATACTGACCTCGTTTACTTTCTTAAAGAAACACTTCACCCAATATCAACGCTCGTTCTGTCGCGTGTCGGTCCGAGTCTGTGTGATATGACTGACCGACTTTCCTAAATCTAGCTCTAAATATGTCAAGGTGAAGCGTCTAAAGGGAATAAAATGCTATAATGTTATTATTAGCCATGCAATATCGTTACTGATTTGGCTTGTATGTTTGGATATTTACATTATATCTCTTAACCCTCTGGGGTTGTTCGTTTCAGAGTCACACTCGGGGTGTTCGGGTCCAAATGGACCCAAAGGGCGGGATTCATATGTAAAAAAATTTCAAAAATAAAATCATGATATTTTTTTTTTTTACTCATTTTTTTATAATATTTTTTTCTTTTCTTTTTTGGTGTTTTGATTAAATTTCAAAATTTTCAAAAAAAAAAATATATATAATTAGTATTAATGCAATAATTATGACAAAATTTCCCCCCGATTGAACATAATAGAAAAAATATTTAAAAAATAAAATTATATATATATATATATATATATATGAAGAGTTCAGATGCAAAAGCCTCTAAGTGCCATTTGAAATTTTCTTCTAAAATGATCATTTTTATCAAGCTTGTATATTTAAGTTCAGTAATTTCACTCAAATGGCAATGAAACTACCTATTAATTGTCATTTAAGTGAAATTACTGAACTTAAATATACAAGCTTGATAAAAATGGTCATTTTAGAAGAAAATTTCAAATGGCACTTAGAGGCTTTTGCATCTGAACTCTTCATATATATATATATATATATATATATATATATATATTAAAGCTGTATTTCATTTTAGAGTCAAGCCTAGGCCTCATAAAAGCAATTTTTGAAATGAGATGTATGCCATCTGGTGGACAAACTGAGCATTTTAAAAATGCAAAACACGTGTAATCTGAATTTTTTGGTGTGTTTGTGTATAAAAGTGTGTTTGTGTGTCTGTTTTGCACTCTTGATGTTTTATAGATTCACCCCTTCACTGTTGTGTGCTTTTTTTCAAGATCGTGGCTAATTTGTAGATTGTACGCACAAAAAAACGCAGTATTTTCACATTTTTGCCAATTTCCCATTCATTTTCCATGCGGGTCCATTTGGACCCGAACACCCCAAGTGTGACTATTTTTTTTTTACAATCACTTAGACTTTTCAAATCCTGTCCCCAATTTTTTGGGGTGTTCAAATACCAAATACCAACAAAGTCACCAAATTTCTGACCATTCCGAGGAAGCTGTGATTTTTAAAAATGTTTCATTTAAATTCTTCGGGTCCATTTGTGCCGAACAACCCCAGAGGGTTAAAGAAAGATATGGTTATGAATTGTCAAACTGCTCAATTTTAGAAGGCACAAAATTACAAAGGACAATTATATAATCTCTTACAAACATAGTTTCACAGTGAATTTCGGAAAACCACGTGTGCAGGGTTTTTTAACAGGATACTTTCTATTAATCACTGAAAATCTTTAAATCTAACGTCGCCCTCACTCATGGGGGAAGTGATGTCCGATTTGTGCAAGTCATTTAAGAAATCATTTGAGCCATCTTATATAGCTTATCTGAAACGAGTCATTAGTCCGGTTGTACAGAATTAAAGCTGGAGGGAGGTTTCTTAAAGGAATGGTGTGTTTATGTACTTTTCTAAAAGTTAGAATTAGTGCTGTCAAACGATTCAACTATTTAAAGCTACACTGTGTAACTCTTTTAGTTTATTCTTAGCTAAAACACTTAGTTCTTTCAAAAATATATGTGCTCATTAATGTATATTTACTTCGTTCAAGTAATAAAGTATTCTCGTGAGTGTATAATATGCCATTGAATATACATACAGGTAAGGGGTTCTAATGTCGGTCGCCATTTTGCCCCTCCATCTTGAATGTACATTAGCCAAAGAGGGACATACCCGTTAATTCAAGCTTCGCCTTTCGCGTTTACGTTTGAGTTAACACTCATGGACAAGGTCGAACTGGAAGCCATGTTAATCTTGGACTACACTGGCCACCGTAAGAGTTAAAACGAAATCAGAATTGAGAGGAACAGAAACTAATATTCACTGGATGGTCATATACCTTTTCACCACTAGATGAGGGTAAAAATCACACAGTGTAGCTTTAATCACGAATCACGCAAGCCATTGAAATGAATGTTTCATAGCACAGCGCGCGTATGTGACGTCCTGTTGCAAAAGCATATGAAAAAACAGTACAAAGTTTGCTAGGCCAAAAAGATTGTTAATCGCACGATAAAAAAAATGTACACCGTTAAAATGGGTTTGCGTTAACGCCGTTAATAACGCGTTTAACTGACAGCCCTAGTTATAATGCATCTCCATTCATTGTAACTTTAAGCAACAGAGAAACCAGCAGAGTCTTCAAAATATATATTTCTTGTATTCCACAGCATAAAGAAAGTCAAACAGATCTGACACGAATCGAGGTTGAGTCTATGACGAAAACGTAAATTTATGGGTGCACTGGCCCTTTAAATAAGTGAACTGAGACCATTTCTAATATCACAAATCTCCATGTTCTCCGTCAAGGTAACCATTGTTCACCATCTAATCAAATCCTGAAGGATCAAACCACCCGTTTCACTCGCACAGAAATTCATCACAACGAGTATAGAGGTCAGAAACTTGACGATCTCTTGGTAAACAAACCTCTCTCTCTGTCTCCTGATGAGAGTTTGATAAGTCTGTCTGTCTCGTCACACTAAAAACTGAGCGAGTCGGCGGGATTCGAGCGTGATTCAGTCGTGTACAGTGACAAAGATGGATGGGGGACACAAATCGCCCCGAACAACAACACATGACGAAACACCAACCATGAACCAAATAACCTGTACATTTTTAGCGCACTACATGAGTAATTGCCATTTTTTCCGATGATGCTGACCCTAAATGACACTATCCCCCGGCAGAACTTATTCCTGGTGATGTCACCGCTTAGTCAAAGTTTTCCACAATGCGTCTAATGTCATCTCTAATCAAAAGCAAAGGGAAATAAGCATAAGGGACGCATTTACATAGGCCTACACATGGAAAATGATGTCTAAATGAGTTTTGAGTCTCCTCGTAAACAGTCGCATATTGGATCTGTGCGTTCAGTCTTAAAGTGACAGCAGCCTAATATACCCGTCATTAATCTTAAACAAACAAAATGCAAAGAGAAAATCACTTTTGTAGCTTAAACAAAGACTGACTGTATGTAATTTATACCGTGAAGACTATGCAGTGTATTTTACATTTGATTTTCAGTCCATGAATACCGTTTATTTCATTATTATCTTTATTCAACTGTGTTCGTTTAGCATTTTCTACGTAGATTCACTCCCACACGATTAATTCTTTCCAAACAGAGCTGTTTTTAAGTCATTTGGTGAAATTGTTTTCATATCAAAATACGTATTGTCGGAAAACAAAAGATCGCATCATCAGTTTTGTTTCCGATATCGTGCATTTGTGCAAGTGATTGTGACATGAGTAGCTCTCTTTCTAACGTCAGTGTCACTGACGTCAAACACTTTATTAAAACATTTCATAACATCAAGTGCGTCAATTAAAACAAGTGTGCTTCTGAGGAAATAAACCTGTCCTTGAAAAACACGAACGTTGACACAAAAGGTACATGACTACAATGAAACTGACAATGTCTAAGAGGAAGACAGATGAGAGCGAGAGAAGCTGAAGAACAATCAAATCGACAGCAAAAAAAGTGATTTAAACATGAACACATTTGGCAGATGCTTTTAATCTAAAGCCACTTGCATTCAAGATAGTTTATCAGAACGTGTGTCTCCTGGGAATCACACACACACACACACAGCGTTAGCTTTAATAACGCCATGTGCTAACAGTGACATGATAAAAGAAACTCATGTTTAATAAAAGATGTCAAGCAACTGAACTCCACTGTGTATTGTCAAGACAAAAGCAGAGGCAAAATGCATTTAAGATTTTAAGATGTGACAATTGTTGTGGCAAAAACCCCAAAAAAACTTAGTTGCAAAAACTTGAATCTAGGTATTTGTAAAATAAAAATCTATTATATATTTTTAAAATAGAACAGTTCATTAAACCTTCCGAAAAAAAAATATATATATATAGCTGCGAGCAGCGATTGCGGGCCCAAGCCGGTGGCACCGCAACCCCAGTGCCGGGGTGGCAGTACCGCCGGCTTTGGCCCTTCATCGCTGCTCGCAGCTATATATATATATATATATATATATATATATATATATATATAAAGCCGGGTTTAGGGTTATTCTGCATGATGTGCAAAAATGTAGCCCCCGCTTTGACTGAGAATGAGGTTAGTGTCTTAAAATTTTTAGGAAAACAAATATATTGAAATATAGCACATGAATTTTAAACTCTTTCAGCTTCAATTACAAATAAAATCTTACTTTTATTTAAAGCAAACTATACATTTAAAAGATGGGGGTTATATGCATATTTTGTCATTTAAAAAAATACAAAATTGTTGTATTTTGTATTATTTACAGAATTATCATTTTTTTATTATTTATTATATTTGTAAATATTGTAAATAATTTATTTTATTATACATTATTTCAATATAACATTTTTTTTTTACTTCACCGGAAAGGTACGAAACTTGGTAAAAGTTTTACCACTTGCTATGTGAAAAAAAAATATGGAGGAAAAAAAACATTGACAAAAAAAATAGTCACACTTGCAAAATGAACGAATTTCGAATTTCACCTAGTGGAGACAATTGGTACTGCGCACACACCAAATCATTTTGAAAATACATCAACCTCAGATTATGAAAATAGCTTTAGATTAATGGCTTTGATTTTCTTACATTTTTTTTTTGGAAAATACACATTTTATTTGCAATTTAAAATAGTATTTTATGCATTTTTCATAATAACAATAAACTAAAACTTGTATTTTTTTTTCACGTCAGGAATAATCGTGTATAATAAGACCAAACTTGAGCCTGTGCTCAAAAGCATTCAAGATCAATGAGAGTTTAAGCTGGATATTATATTTCCCGGCATGCTCAAAAAGTGATTAACAGGTAATAAATGGATCATAACAATTCCATAAATATAATTTGGTACCATAAAATCCCCAAAACATACAAAATATTAAATAAGAAAAACATTATCTAACTAAAATATAGTACATTCACTTCATTGAAATAAACAAGTTGGCCATTTTTGCATAGTTACCTAAATGCTTAGTTTAAAGTTGCTTCAGTGCAGTAAGCAATAATCTTCAAACAGCACTAACAATATAAAGTTATTCTTAATTACTTCTTAAAAACTGGTCACATGAACCACAAGCTAAAGGAGGATGTTTTTACAGTTATACTAGTAGCCATTTCACATGTTAAAACAGTCTAAACTATTAATCGGACAAGTAGATCGTGTACAAGTTGATCATTTCGAGACCTTAGAAATGTGTGTATTACAGTAGGCTTTCTAGGCCTAGCTAAAAGCTTCTGATCAAATGAATTCATGTTTCAGAGTGACCATTGTCTGAAAGCTTCACTAACGGCCTTCAGCTGTTCACTTCAGGTTGAACTGACCCTATGAAGTGTGCGAGTCCAGTGGCCTTCGAGGGCGCACAACATCTCGCTTGTTGCCGAGCAACGCGACAACAAAAGGAGACTCGACGCTTTGCTGCGAGTTTCACAACTGGATGAGCCGCTTAATAAAACGACACACACACACGTGGATGTTGTGCTGTAGTGCAGTGTGTGTGAATCTGATATCCTCCGCACAGTCGTGATTCGAGTCGACGGCAGATAAAGAGATCAAACTGTGATCCGCAAATCTCACAGGACTATCACAGACGCGGCAAAGAGAAAAGGAAGACACTCGCTCTTTCTCAGCCGAAGTGATCTATACCTTGATTAAGCGCACGCTGCGCTGTGGCGGACGTGGAAACTAACGAGGACTGACAGGGAGATAATTGAATCCCGTTCACACACACTTTAGTGCCTCAATGTCCCAGATTCCTCTACATCACAGACAGTATACGCCCATGGACCGCCCTGAGTCAACACACAACCGTATCACACACCGCACAGGAATATAAAAACACAACTGGCATGTGCTCACTGAAAATCACAAGCTCAAACCTGATTGGCTGGCTTTGAGCCAATCATGTTTACCAGCCCTTAAAGGGTAACTAAACCCCTGGTCAGAGCCTGACTCCGCCCACTGGCAATAGTTGAAAAATGCTGAAAAAGTGGGCAGACCCCAGTGGAGATAGAAGGGAAGAAATAAATAAAATAAAATAAAATATAAATAAATAATATTTAAATAAATAATAAAATAAAATTAATAAAATTTACTTCATAAAAAATATTTATTTTAAGATTTAATTTATATATAGCAACAAAAAATAATATAACGTTATAACACATGTACTCCGCCAAGCAATGTCCTTCCAAACTTTTTACTGCCAACATTGTGAGCTGAAACATGTACGTCACGAAGAACCGCTAACATCCAATCGGAAAATTCAACTGCAGTAGCCACCGTTCAACCTAAAGAGGGCAGTACTAAGACGTTTTTACACCATATATTGTAGAAATAAAATGCTTAACACACAAATGTCCAAAAAGTTCATCGAATCAATGACTGGTATTAATAAACATCCATTCTAACAGATCATTAACTAAAAAAAAGTTGGTTTAGGGTTTAGTTACACTTTAAATTGTCGTTTAAATCCTGTTAAAGTAGGCGGCTCTTAGCTTCGAAGTCGTCTCTAGTCCCACATGGATATAACAAAGCGATAAACCCCACGAAACGTGTTTTACAGTGAATTTAAGCTACAGCTAGGGGGCGTTGTTTCTAAATTCACTGTAAAACACGGCGTCAAGGGGCTTATTGCTTACATAAAACGGTTACTTCATAAAAAATATTAATTTTAAGATTTATTTGATTTATAGTAACAAAACAATATAACGATATAACACATGTATTCCTCCGCCAAGCAATGTCGCTGCTGCCGCGCTGCTGGCCAATGGAGGTCGACGTCTGCACCTGGCGGCCATCTTGTCACAGGCAGCTCGCTCACTCGTAACATTGTGGTAATGGTACATGTACTATTTAAACGACCATAACTTGCTCAATTTTCTACCGATTTTCAAACGGTTTGGTTTGTTATAAACGTCAGAGATGTATACTTATGAATATACATACTTATGAATAATAAGTGTAATAAATAAATAATCATCCAGATAATTATAGCCACATTAATTACGTTTGTAAGAAACCAAACCGTTTGTAAATCCGTCAAGATTTCAACGAGATAAGAGTATTTGTGTTCCTGTTGACCACTCATCTTACCTATGACAAGATGGCCGCCGGTAATGAAGATAGAAACTCCGCCTTAAGACATCTAGCCTTTAAATAGATGTCTATGCTCGCAAGTGTGTGTCTGTTGAGTAATTTACGGCTTCGAACGCGGCTCAACCAATCAGAATCAAGGACCGGAACTCTCCGTTTTATAAAGGAATATAACGTGAAAGCGGCAGCTCTTACCTCAAGCTGAGCCTTCAGCTCCTTGATGTGGGCGGAGTCCTGTGAAAGGCCTTCCCTCTGGGCGGAGCCTGCTAACACGTTGACTGTAGTCTCCGCCTCCTGGAGCCACTTCAGGAAGGACTCGAGCTCACGGAGGGACGTCTGCAGGCTCTTGAGCTCCGCATCCAGAGCGGCCTGGCGGTCGGACGCCCTGAGGACGTCAACATGCCATTGATTTTTATATTTATATTATTTTTATATTAATATTATATTTTTTATATTAATACAATATCCCTGTATGATTACAGTAGTATTATTATGCATGCATCGCTTTAACTATTCAATAAAGTCTTCAATATCACTACACTATGATGGGAGCATTTGTTTTAGCATTTATTTTCCACAATATTTGTAAAAGAATAATTATAATAAGAGCCATATTATTCAATTAAAATGTACTAGTATTTATGTATTAATATAACTCATTATTGGTGATGATGCATAGCAACAAAGGTATTCATTACCATAATATTATTAATACAACAACATTAATACTGAATTTTTGAATGCTTATGACACGTGGTTTCAGAGTGTGTGTGTGTGATTAAGGAAAAGAACGAATCTGTACGTGTGTGTGTTTACCTGTTATTGACGCCGTTCCAAGCGTTGTTGAGTTTGTCCATGAGCTCTTTGACCTTGCGCGTGTCATCAGCTGCGTATTCCTGCAGAAGCTGATTGGACAGCTCATTAAAGGACGTCACACACTCCTGTCCTCGACCCAGCTCCTGCAGGAACGCCTGACAACAGACAGAAATCAATGAAGACAACTACAGCACAACTGTGCCGATCCCTGCAGACGAGTGTGTGTGTGTGTGAAGCGCACATAACCTCAGATGACTGCAGAAAATCGTTCCCAACTAAGTTAAGATGTTTGTTTCTAGCCTGAGGCAAACACTATCCACTCATGTACAACACATTTGAATAATATATGAGTACCAAACAATAAACTGATGAAATTAAGGCTCTAGCACCCCCTACAGGTCAGCTGCAGTGTGTGTGTGTTTCAGTGCAAACATTTACACCTTTACTAGTACAGTAGTCACATTCTTAAATGATGAGAAACTGAAGCCTTTTTTGTCTTGTGAAAATATTTTTGGTTTAATAAAAGTGGGATTTTTGATAGATCAAAACGTAGGTTTTATTGATTTAGGTTTAACAGTTCTGCGAACAGTTGCATGTCTTTGATTATGAAATATTTGCGGAGAAGAATTGAAGTAATCTGACAGTTTTGATCCCCCCTCAAAGACCCTTATTCATCGTCTGGTGTCGTTTAAAGCCCTTTGAACAGTTTGCACTGAAACTCTCATTTGGACCTTGAACCGTTTGGTTCCCATTGAAGTCCATTATATGGAGAAAAACCTGGAATGTTTTCATCAAAAACCTTCATTTCTTTTCGACTGAAGAAAGAAAGACATGGACATCTTGGATGACATGGGGGTGAGGAAATTATCAGCAAGTTTTTTTTTTTTTTAAGTGATCTACTCCTTTAATAATACAATGAGTTAAAATGTAGGGGAAATATAGCAAAATATTAAAAACATGAAATATCCAAAGCAGATGTTTTACTTTTAATTTAGAGCCAATTAAAGGTTCACATCCACACTTTGATGATCTTACACGGCCGTCCAAATATGACCATAAAAATGACTGATTACTGACAAGAATGCTAAAATTAAAAGATAAATACATAAAAATAAAACATAAACCTGATATAATTAAAGTGTTTGGCATTTAAAAGCAATAGTGTGTATTTGAAAGCCGGATTTGGTAAAAATGTGTTGATAACCACGTCAGATGAAAATATTTTAGAAGTTTCTTGTGCCACAAAATGATGTAATGTCTGTAATTATAATTCAGAAATATGGCTTTTGTCCATTGAGCTTATTAAGACTCTTTTGTCTTAAACATACTGTAAAAACACACTGAGCCTCGTTTAAAACAGTTTTAGTTTTTCATTTATTTACTGTGCTTGGAAAATACATTTCGATTCATCGACTTTAGCTACGTCTATTGTGTTCATTCGCTGAGGAAATAAGTCAAAAATAATTTAAGACGATAAGGCCTAAAAAAAGATTCCAGCATGAATTGACTAAGAAATATCGTGAGAAAGAGTGAGCGAGTGTTTCCCAGAGTTTCAGACTTTCTTAAGATCATGACCATGATCAGATTAAAGTGTCCCGATGATTCCTGCTGAAAAATGTCAAGTCCTTACGCCGTAATCCATCTTTATCCCATCTGATCTGCAGTTCTTTAATTGGGTTGGACGATTAATCAAAATTTAAACACATTTGAAGTGTTTATTTAATCGAATATGAGACAGTTCTGTTAGTAAAGCATAGTGGGCTTAATTGGAACATGTATCTTATAAAGCCACTGCAGACTTTTAATTAAATAAAGCAATTTCATTCTGTCAGTTCCTGACAAAACATACCGTGAGTTTTTACTCTTTAGTGGAAGACTTGAATATCTATTAAGGAAACGTGTACAACTGAGATTTGGGTGAGCTTAAGATCACTTCCCCTATTCAGTAAATGACAAAAGATGTCTGCTCGACCACAAATCACACTGATCATCATATATTTCCCACACAATATTTCTTAGTTGTAAAGTGCATGTCTCAGTACACTCTCAGAAAAAAAGGTACAAAAGCTGTCTCTGAGGCTGTACCTTTTCAAAAGGTACACTTTTGTACCCAAAGGCTGCATATTGGTACCTTAGTGGTACATATTAGCACCTAAAATGTACATATTACCATGTAAAATGGATATATCAGCTCATGAAATGGACATATAAGCACCTAAAAAGTACATATTATCACTTAAAATGTACATTAGTACCTAAAATGTACATATCAGCACCTAAAATGTACATATTAACACCTAAAATGTACATATTAGCACCTAAAATGTACATATTACCACCTAAAATGGGCATATTAGCACATGAAATGGACATATAAGCACCTAAAATGTACCTATTAGCACCTGAAATGTACATATGATATTAGCACCTAAAATGTACATATTTGCACCTAAAATGTACATATTAGCACCTGAAATGTATATATTAGCACCTAAAATGGACATATTACCACATAAAATGGACATATTAGCACATGAAATGGACATATAAGCACCTAAAAAGTACATATTAAAACTTCGAATGTACATTAGTACCTAAAATGTACATATCAGCACCTAAAATGTACCTATTAGCACCTAAAATGTACATATTAACACCTAAAATGTACATATTAACACCTGGAATGTATAAGCACCTAAAATGTACATATTGGCACCTAAAATGGACATAT
The DNA here is from genome assembly GCA_038021265.1 of Cyprinella venusta. NCBI lineage: Eukaryota > Metazoa > Chordata > Actinopteri > Cypriniformes > Leuciscidae > Cyprinella > Cyprinella venusta. Next base: position 1,625,901 of record CM075883.1, read on the forward strand.
TAACACCTGAAATGTACATCTAAGCACCTAAAATGTACATATTAGCACCTAAAATGTACATATTACCACCTAAAATGTACATATTAGCACCTGAAATGTATAAGCACCTAAAATGTACCTATTAGCACCTAAAATGTATAAGCACCTAAAATGTACCTATTACCACCTAAAATGTACATATTAGCACCTGAAATGTATAAGCACCTAAAATGTACCTATTAGCACCTAAAATGTACATATTAGCACCTAAAATGTACCTATTACCACCTAAAATGGACATATTACCACCTAAAATGTACATATTAGCACCTGAAATGTATAAGCACCTAAAATGTACCTATTAACACCTAAAATGTACATATTAACAACTGAAATGTACATATAAGCACCTAAAATGTACATATTAGCGCCTAAAATGGACATATTACCACCTAAAATGGACATATTATCACCTAAAATGGACATATTACCACCTAAAATTTACATATTGGCACCTGAAATGTACATATCAGCACCTAAAATGTACATATTGGCACCTAAAATGGACCTATTATCACCTAAAATGGACATATTACCACCTAAAATGGACCTATTATCACCTAAAATGGACATATTACCACCTAAAATTTACATATTAGCACCTAAAATTTACATATTGGCACCTGAAATGTACATATTGGCACCTAAAATGTACATATTGGCACCTAAAATGGACAAAAGTTTACCTTTTGAAAAGGTACAGCCCCAGTGACAGCTTTTGTACCTTTTTTTTGAGAGTGTAGGTTTTTAAAATGATTTAGGAGACTGAGACTTGTATGTTGAACAGAAAGAACAAGAGCAAAATAACGGCACATTTTTACACACTTAAGAGGCGATACACACAGAATCTGTTTATCCATTCCACTGCACTACCTTTCCATTGATTTGTTTTCAGACGAATGTGTTCAGCTGTTGCGCTCACGTCTCATCTTGTGCAGTGTCTCGCGCATGACTCGAAGTTAAAATAAGTTCAACTTTTAAAATCCATGCACTGATTATTCTGTTCCACTGACCTGCATCTTGTGTGTTTAACCAAAAGTACGAACCTCTCACTGAGTGGACGGTAACATTCAGAAGTAATACAGGTCAAAGGTCAAGTTCTCACCTTGTTGTCGCCGATCTGTTTGGTGAGTGGCTCTCGGCTCTGTTGCAGCAGGTTGTTGAAATGCATCTCGTTTTGACCAATAAGAGCCTTCACATTCCGCCTCTGCTCCTCCCATTGGTCGCTGTGTCCGATCATGTGGTCCAGCTGCAGAAGCCGCGCCTCCACGCCGTACTGGGTGTTGTCCCATTGGCTGCGGACCTTCTCCACTGACACACAGCAGGGAAATGTTAATTGTTGCAGTCCATTAAAAAAAATGTTCATTTAAGTTGAATAAATTCTCTTGAATCAATGATTCAATGACTCACTCATAAAGACTTCACTTGTTTCATTACTGGATGAATCAGTGTTTTTGAACAAATCTCTTGAATGAATGATTCAATGACTCACTCGTAAAGACTTCACTTGTTTCATTACTGGATGAATCAGTGTTTTTGAACAAATCTCTTGAATAAATGATTCAATGACTCACTCATAAAGACTTCACTCGTTTCATTACTGGATGAATCAGCGTTTTTGAGCAAATCTCTTGAATGAAAGATTCAATGACTCATCATAAAGACTTCACTTGTTTCATTACTGGATGAATCAGTGTTTTTGAACAAATCTCTTGAATGAATGATTCAATGACATTTTGACTCGCTCGTAAAGACTTCACTCGTTTCATTACTGGGTGAATCAGCGTTTTTGAGCAAATCTCTTGAATGAAAGATTCAATGACTCATCATAAAGACTTCACTTGTTTCATTACTGGATGAATCAGCGTTTTTGAACAAATCTCTTGAATGAATGATTCAATGACTCACTCATAAAGACTTCACTTGTTTCATTACTGGATGAATCAGTGTTTTTGAGCAAATCTCTTGAATGCATGATTCAATGACTCACTCATAAAGACTTCACTTGTTTCATTACCGGATGAATCAGTGTTTTCGAACAAATCTCTTGAATGAATGATTCAATGACTCACTCATAAAGACTTCACTCATTTCATTACTGGATGAATCAGTGTTTTTGAACAAATCTCTTGAATGAATGATTCAATGACTCATCATAAAGACTTCACTTGTTTCATTACTGGATGAATCAGTGTTTTTGAACAAATCTCTTGAATAAATGATTCAATGACTCACTCATAAAGACTTCACTTGTTTCATTACTGGATAAATCAGCGTTTTTGAACAAATCTCTTGAATAAATGATTCAATGACTCGCTCATAAAGACTTCACTTGTTTCATTACTGGATGAATCAGCGTTTTTGAACAAATCTCTTGAATGAACGATTCAACGACTCACTCATAAAGACTTCACTTGTTTCATTACTGGATGAATCAGCGTTTTTGAACAAATCTATTGAATGAACGATTCAACGACTCACTCATAAAGACTTCACTTGTTTCATTACTGGATGAATCAGTGTTTCTGAACAAATCTCTAGAACGAATGATTCAATGACTCATCATAAAGACTTCACTTGTTTCATTACTGGATAAATCAGCGTTTTTGAACAAATCTCTTGAATAAATGATTCAATGACTCACTCATAAAGACTTCACATGTTTCATTACTGGATGAATCAGCGTTTTTGAACAAATCTCCTGAATGAATGATCCAATGACTCACTCAAAGACTTCATTTGTTTCATTACTGAATGAATCAGAATATTTTAACAAATCTCTGGAATGAATGATTCAATGACTTCACTCATAAACACTTCACTTGTTTCATCACTGGATGAATCAGCATTTTTGAACAACGTTTTATTTGTCGCCACCTACTGGAGCCACCTATCTTACTAACAATTGTAATCGATAAAATCGTTTTTTGAAGAGCCATGTTACTTTGAAAGCATGCTTTGCTCTATTTTGCACTCCCGTAGACAGTGTTTATATCTGAAACACACACTTTTATCCCAGTACTTTGATAATAAGAATATGTGTAACGGAAATTACCACACTGTATGGTTGAAAGGACTGTTTGTCCTTTCTATATATGGCAACCGCTCTCACAGCGGCATCATTTCATCAAAGCTTTAATAGACGCAGACGAATCACTGTCAATTATGAGTGCAATCACGTGGGTGTTGAAATCAAGATTGCGATCTCTTAATCACGAGTAATCATGCAGCTCTAAGGCAAAGACTAAACATGAAATGAGGATGATGTATAATATGCTCACGCTTCTCTGAGATGGAGGTTCGCACATCTAGGTTGGAGGTTTTGTTCTTGATGTTTTGTGCCAGAGTGATAATTTCCTCCAGCTGTGGATGTCTCTGCTCTAGATCTCCCTTAGTCACCTACAATCACAAAACCGGGCTTTGAAATCGTCTGTAATCGGTCAGGTCAGGGGGAAATGAAACTCCAATATCTACAGTGAAGGGTCTAACTGTGGTGTGCTGACCTGCAGGCGGCCGATGGTGGTGCGGATCTCCTCTTTGTCTCCCACTGTGACGATGCTGGACTTGAGCATCTGGTGGATGAGGAGGAGCCAGTCCGCCAGCTCCGTGGCCGTCTGGTTGAGATCGGTCGGGCCCACCAGCTCTGGGCTGTGACGGCGCTCCTCGCTCAGCAGACTGACCATGTGAACGGCAGACGGCACACTCGCTGAGACACACACACAATCCAAACACTCAATTAGATCTGGAAGGGCAGTGAGAGTGGCCGTTTGACCTGTCTGCACAGCACTCACTTGTGGACACTTGTTTTGTCCATGGAGACAGAGGCTGCTGTGGCGTCTCCTTCAATCTGACGTCCAGAGCTTTCCAATCTGCAGCCAGCTGTTCGATTTTACTCTGCACACACACACACACACACACACACATCACGCTCATTCACATCAACCTCTCTATTCATGTGTACTTCAGACTACTACCAATTGGTCTCTTTAAACGAGGAAAAATCCCAGATAACGTAACATCAGTGAATTATGGAGCGCCACAAGGCTCTGTGTTAGGCCCTCTACTATTTTCAAAATAATCGCTGTCACGTGGTTAATATCATAAGTAGGGTTGGGTATTGAGAATCGAGTATCGATTGGAACCGGGACTAACTTTTTGTTTTTTCCTGGAATCGTTCAAAAGTTGAAATTTCGATTCCTAGTTTCGATATTCACAGATCGCCGAGCGGAAGAAGAAACCGCTGAACAACACCAATGAAGAAGCGTCTACCGGAAGTGTTGGCATAACCGCGCGAGTCGAACATGAGTAGCTTACGTCGGCGGTCCAAAGTGTGGCTTCACTTATTAAAATCTCGTTAAATGCAGAGTATTTCCCTTTAGAAAGGAGTATTTCCTTCAGAAAGACCGTTGGTAAGCAAGGTTAGCTAAACTTTTTTGACCCTGCCTCTTAAAAGAATCGGAATCGAGAATCGTTGGGAACCGGAATCGAAACAAGGAATCGGAATCAGAATCGTTCAAATTCAAACGATACCCAACCCTAATCATTAGAGAATAGAGCCCGACCGATAAAGGATTTTGAAGGCCGATACGATACAAATATTTTGGGGTTTTAAAATCTGATATTCCGATATATCGGACGATATTTTTTTTTTTTAAATATTGTTTGGATTTCACACAGGTGTAAAAGAAAAGCTAACTTTTCTGCACAAGATACGTTTGATACTTTTTCTCTATGTCTAAATGTTCACTCCTCGCAAGTCTAACTTACATTTTACAATGCAGGGACTGTAACTAGAGATATGCCAGTTATAAATACAGTAATCATTACTTTATTTAGGCAGAAAAAGTTCATTGTGGTTTCCAAGCTCATTAATGTTAACGTTAGCGGTCTTCCATTGATGATAGTGGCATTAGCTAGCTTTGTGGTTAGCTAGTCTATAATTTAGCAATAGATAACGTCATACTGCAAGTTGTAAAACATACATTCTCAATATAACAGGCCAAGGAGAGATGATTGAAGCGTGTTTCGTCCGTTTTTATTTTATTTTTGAAACATTAATTTATCTGCCATTATAACTGCCGATATCGATATTTTGGAAAATGCCAAATATCGGCTGATAATATCGGTCTGGCTCTAGTTAGGGTTGGGTATTGAGTATCGATTGGAACCAGGACTAACTTTTCGTTTTTCCCGGAATCGTTTAAAAGTAAAAATTTCGATTCCTAGTTTCGATATTCACACTCCGCCGACCAGAAGAAGAAACCGCTGAACAACACCAACGAAGAAGCGTCTACCGGAAGTGTTGGCATAACCGCGCGAGTCGAACATAAGTAGCTTACATCGGCGGTCCAAAGTGTGGCTTCACTTTTCTAAAAATAACAAAATCTTGGCAAAAATTTGTGACAAAATGAGTATTTCCTTCAGAAAGACCGTTGGTTAGCAAGGTTAGCTAAACTTTTTTGACCCTGCCTCTTAAAAGAATCGGAATCGAGAATCGTTGGGAACCGGAATCGAAACAAGGAATCGGAATCAGAATCGTTCAAATTCAAACGATACACAACCCTAGCTCTAGTAGAGAACTTGGGATTATTTTCCACTGTTATGCCTATGACACTCAGTTACACATTTCATCACGACCAGATGAGGTTTCTAAACTTGAAAGAGCGCGTTAAAGATCTAAAATACTGGACGGCCTGTAATTTTCTTCTCTTAAATTTGGATAAGGCGGAGGTATTACTTATTGGACCTGTTGTATCAGGTGTTGTTTGGTGAACACTATCCCGAATACAAAACCTCAACGGTAATTACTGTCGTGTCTGAACAGACAAACTGAATATGAAAACTGGAATGAATTTCAATGCAAAACATTTCTCTTGGTGTAACCTTTCACGTCAAGCTTAATTCATTGAGGTAAAATGATTTACTTTCAGCTTCATGCATTTAAAATCTGCTTTGGCACTGCACTACTAACAAAGAAAAGTAATTGAGTTTAATTTGTTGGGCGACACAAACCTTTTCCTGTGGTAACAGTATCTGTTTCCTCTGGAGCTCAATAGAGTAAGACAACAACTCCTCCAGCTCTCGCTTCTGCTCTCGCATGGACATTTCCACAACCTACACACACACACACGTTAGATATCAATACTAGACAATAAAACGTGTTCTTCATTTATAAGATAGAGTGGTTTCATTGGGATGACTACTGCAACAGAACAAAATGTCTTGGAGAGGAGAATTCACCCCAAAATTAAAATGCTGTCATCATTTACTCTCCCTGACGTCATCACATAACTTCAAACCAGCAATCACAAATAAAGACATTATAAGAAACTAGGGCTGGGTATTGACACAAATTTCACAATTCGATTCGATTTCGATTCACAAGGTTGCAATTCGATTCGATTTCGATTCACAAGGTTGCAAATTGATTCGATTTCGATTCTATTCAAAATTTATTATTTTGGAATAGGAAGTGAATAGTTGAAATAAAGTTGTTATTTTTGTTTGTTTTTTGCGCACAAAAAGTATTCTCGTCGCTTGATAAAGTTAAGATTGAGCCACTGTCGTCACTTGGACTTTTTTAACGATGTCTTTAATAACTTTTCGAGGCCGGCAAGTTTCAATTCCTCAAGAAGCCTATGGACTAGTATGGAGGAGTGATCCAGCTCTCAGATTTCATCAAAAATATCTTAATTTGTGTTCTGAAGATGAACGAAGGTCTTACGGGGTTGAACAACATGAGGCCGTTATTAGGTATCATTTGAAAGCTTACGAACTCCGTTTTGAAATTGGACGTTGCGTTACCATAGAAACGATACTTTTTTATTAGGCCCCTCCCCTTTTGGGCATCATCTTTCATAATTTATTATGAAAACCTTTTCTAATCTTGACAAAACACATATTGTCAGAAAGGTCTGAGTCTCAAGGTTTCATATTTAACGACAGAAGTGATATTTGGATATAAATTTATTAATTTTTTAAGGCAAAATGCATACAATTAAATTCAAAGGAAATCAATGGCACCCGGTGTCTATTTTTGGTACTACGCCTAAACAAAATCTCATGGGAACTTCAATTTTTGTGATATCAACTTCAAATTTGGAACACAACTTGGTTAGATATATAGCTTTCATTTTATAGTAATTTTACAGTAAAACATTTTGTAAACTATTTATTTCATATTAAAAAAAATATATATTAATAAATTATATTTGATTTACTGTGAATTATAACTTCCATAACTTTTTCATGCTTTAATTTTTTGAAGTGCTTTCACTTTAGCAATAATCTGCTGATTGTTTTCTTTAAAACAAGACCAAACTCTATATTCTATATAGGTCTATATTCCAAAGCATTCTTGAATTACAACCATTTAAGTTTGTATAGTGCATTTTAATGTCAATTATCAAAAAGGGGGGTGACAGGTACAGGGTTAAAGGGATACTCCACTATTTTTGGAAATAGGCTCATTTTACCACTCCCCCAGAGTTAAACAGTTGAGTTTTACCGTTTTCAAATCCATTCAGCCGATTTTCTGATATTTAGAAGAATATCAGTAACCAGACAGTTTCAATGAGACCAGAAACTGTCTGGTTACTGATATTCTTCTAAATATCAAAAAAAAATCGACTGAATACATTTGAAAACGGTAAAACTCAACTGTTTAACTCTGGGGGAGTGGTAAAATGAGCCTATTTCCAAAAAAAGTGGAGTATCCCTTTAAAAAACAGATAATTTCAGACAGAGGGTCAGAAAGTTATATATATCTATGGTCTGACCTGTCTCTCAGTGGGTGTGACGTCACTCAGAGACTGGCTGGAGATGTAAACCCAGTCTCCCAGTCTGTTCATGCGCTCCTGGAACTGGCCGTAGGACGGCAGCCGGGTCTCGTCCTGGACCTGTGTGTGCGTCTGCAGACGGCTCTCCACCTCACGCACCTTATCCAGCAACTTACCACTCACCTTTAAACACACACAACGCCACTCTTCACACATCATCATCATCATCACAGCCAGTTCTCGTAAATAAAATGTAGACCGGCGTAGGATTAATCAGCATATAAATGACCATTCTGAGATCATCAGAAGTGTGTCACGTTCACATTTACAACACGTTTTGGTTCAGTTTTCAAACGATTATCCAAACAAACAAAACCGAAGCTTTTGTTGGTCTCGGAGATTATCTTCTGCGATGATACAAAAGCCAATGGAAAAAATCCTTTTGGGTTTTTGTGGAGGGAATGATGAAAGAACGGGTTGGCCTACAAAAACACATCATTACCGCAGCGCTCTATTGTGTGCGGCTCATTTGGCATCATTAAATTGTACCCACCACACAGCAGAGTAGATGAAAACATGAGGACGACACAAAAAGAGATCGAGAGAAAGAGAGATGTTGGTGTGTTTGTGTGCTATGCGTTTGGTTTCGTACTTTACTCCAACTGATGTTGATCTGCCTTATTTTATTCACATGAAGGTCTCTGTCCTGAGGACTCAGACTGGAGCTTGACAAGATCTGAGAGCCGGTTTTATTCAGCCATGACAACGTCTCATTCTGACCATCCATCTCCTCCGTTAAGGCCTGAGAGAGAGAGAGAGAGAGAGAGAGAGAGAGAGAGAGAGAGAGAGAGAGAGAGAGAGAGAGAGAGAGAGAGAGAGTTAAAGCAGACGTTCCTAGTCGCAGTTTTAGAGTGCAATCAATTAAAATAGTTTATAATTAAACTAAGAGTTTTATTCAGCTTTTATGTTGCACAGATATGTTTTAGTGTGTGTTAACGGATGGTTAGTTCTGGTGTCTGAATTTTTTTTTCATCAATGACGTTTTAAATTGATCAAAAGTGACAGTGAAAACATTTTTAATGTTACAAAAGATTGCAACTTAATAAAATGCTGTTTTTTTTAAACCTATACGTCAAAAATCCTGAAAAAAGATCCGTTTACACAAAAATATGAACCAGCACAACTGTATTCAACATTGATAATAATCAGAAATGTTTCATTAAGCATCGAATCGTCAAGGATCATGCGACACTGAAGACTGGAGTAATCATTAAAAAAGAAAATTCAGGTTTGATTAAAGGAATAAATTACATTTTACAATATATTTACATAAAAACAGAAGAGATTTTTTTCAAAAACATTAATGAAATCTCAGCAACCTCGAACCGTGTACCGGCATATGCTTGAGTCACTAACTACCGTGTCCTTAAAAGATGTTTAATAGAACTAACTAAGATAAACTAAATCAAATATTGAAGATTTTTTAAGTGTAAACTGCCAATCTTAAACTATGAGTCATTAAATGTTCTCATAAAATGTCTTAACTAAAAACAGCTAAATATAGTATATAAAACAAAATGAAGCAAACTAATAATCCAGAACTAAAACTAAACCAAAATGTGTAAATAGCATTAAAATAAATGTAAAATGCAAAATAATAAGAAATAAAAAAAAATAATTAAAAATACGTATCGGTCTCGAAAAGACAGCGCTTGAACACTGAATTGAATTCTCTTTCACGTCTTCTTGCGATTGAACTGACTAATTCACACACAATTATGTCAAAACGGCATGCGGCAGGATCCTAGTAAACATAGTGTAATTGGTTATGTCTTAAGTGAATGTAAACAGTAGAGAAACAAAACGCATGTGTAACAGTATACTGGATCGGTTCACTAGGTCTTAAAGGGCCAGTGGCCTAATAATCCTGCTGATGTGTTAATGTTTTAATGTTAATCAAACAAAAAAAGACAAAGAAATCACTCACTGCTCTTGACTGATCGACTTTTAGATCTTCATATAGATCCATATATATTTAATGTTATATATTTACAGTGAAGACTATGCAGTGTTATTTTACATTTGATTACTTCATTCAAATTCTGTAGATGAAAACTGCCATTGGACACACCTGAAAAACTATTTACTTCATATTTGTTCTATTGTGTTTATTTGTGCTGCATGTAATTTTATTATTTGTTCTTATTTTTATAACCGACTGTTTACTTGTCTTTAATTATGTTTTTAATAATGTTTTATTATATACAATACAGTACATTTTAATGTATAATTAAAGATAAAAAAATATATATTTGGAAGCACATTAAACCAATGAATATGATTCATATTCTTTTAGTTTCTCTACCTAATATATTTAAAAATTACAAATGCAACGAAAAAAAAAAAAGCATCGGTGAGTATCAAAAATAAAAAGTATCGGACTCGTTCTGGAAAAAGTGATATCAGTGCATCTCAAATATATAATATAATGAATACATATTTAAAAATATATACAGTCCTCAAGAATAGCTTGACTGTAGTCAGCAGATGACTCAGGTCAGTGTGTGTGTGTGTGTGTGTGTGTGTGTGTGTGTGTGTCGAACCTTGAGCTCTCTGAGGTTGTTGTCGGTGGCTGAAACGGGCAACGTCGCCACGGCAACCTCTGTGCGCTCCAGCCACTGGGTCAGACCAGCCGTCCGCTGAAACACATCCATCAAGACCGGATCTCCACCCATCAACCTACACCAACATCACACACATCACACACTGACACGTCTACACACACTTGTTATAAAAGCTGATTACTGTGATGAAAAACACAACAAAGAATATAGCTGCGAGCAGCGATGACGGGCCCAAGCCGGTGGCACCGCAACCCCGGTTCCTTTAGTTACCGAAAGGCACAGAGGTGGCGGTGCCCCCGGCTTTGGCCCATCATCGCTGCTCGCAGCTATATTTATATTGACTATATTTGGTTGACTGGTCTAGGCAAACTTTCATCCTCAATGTCTTGACTTCATGCTGACCGAGTTTCGTGATGTGTGTTTGAATTCTCTAGGAGGAGTATTTCAAATTCCATAGCATGCGTTTTCCAAACAACCCTAAATAGCCGACTTCCTGTTTGGCTGGGTTAAAAAGTAAGAGTGTGAAGTATATATGAAACGATGAGATCTATAAGTGTACCGAGTTTCATATTACTACATGCAAGCGTGTTGGATTTATGGACCAAGTTTTCGGAGCCCATTGTCGAGCCCCCCTGCCACGCCTGAGTATCAGCTTCAGCCTGGCCCTGACGGCCACGAGTTCTGACCCATGTGTACATTTTCAAGAGTTTTCAAGCATGTTAAGGGCCCCAAAAGTGCCCGAATAGTCGATAGAACATCTAAAAATATATATATATATCCGAAGGAAAAAAAGTATTGATTTTTTTTAATATTCGAATTATATTTGAATTTCGGAATTCGTTCCAACAGCCCTAGTTTGAAAAGAGCTGTGAGACTTCATGCCCTCCGTACATTTGTGATTTTGGCTGGGGTGTGTGTGTGTGTGCTGTGGTGATGGTCACCTGCGCTGGCGGTCGCACACTTGTCTCTGGACGCGTGTCCAGCGGTGTCTCAGCGCGTCCAGCTTGTCCTGCAGCAGAGCGGCGTCCGGGGACGACACCTGACCGATGATGTGCTCTCCTGACCCGCTCAAAACCACCATCACAGACTGATGAGAGGCCAAGCCCTCCTCCAGATCCTACACACACACACACACTGGGGTTAATGGACAGTTGGCCTGTGAGTGTTTCACTGATAAACATGACGTTGGTAATTCTCTTCATATGCGATTGAGGGCAAGACATGTGCCTGACCTTCATTTGTAATGGAGGACAATTTCACATTTAACTCGCTCTCTTTCAGCACTTTCTACACACACACACACACACACACACATCAGAGGATCAAACATGTCCGTTTGTTATTTTGCTCATATGCTGGAAAATATTTTTCATTTTAATTGCGAGTTAGAAGTGCTTATAGCTTACATTATCACTCAATTATCAGTCGGTGACTCACAGAATGACGACTGATCTCAATTAGCAGTCATGATTAAGGATTACTCCCTCTATAATTGCCTTTCTGTTTGGAGTTTGACATTCTGATGACGTTTACGCTGACATTAATGTGTGTGTGTGTGTATGGTGTGTTCCAGCTGTAGATGTGATGGGAACTTGACCCATGTTGATCCTCCCGAAGTGAACAACTGTTGAGGACTGTCAATAAAAGTGTCTGGCTGCTGAAATGTTTTATTCAGGATTTTAACCTACACCCTGCTGGTGAGCAATGTGTGACCTTTGACCTCTGACCTGTTGATGCCCCCGAGCGCGATCGAGGTCCAGTTCCCCGTCCGGTCCGGTCCCGTCCGCCAGGATCTGTTCGGTGTCGCTCAGCCACTGCGAGAGATCGTTCATGTCACGGTGGAACTGCCTCCACTCCTCCACAGCTCTGTCAAAACACCTGCACACACACACGTCAGCACATGACGTTATCCTCACATTACTGAATTTCATTTCTTAATTAGCAGTGTGTTTCGTTTCGACTCGTTTCACTCACTCTCAATGGACAATTTGGGGTCAAATTTGGTATGTTGCAAATGGTCAATTTGGGGTCAAATTTGGTATGTTGCAAATGGACAATTTGGGGTCAAATTTGGTATGTTGCAAATGGTCAATTTGGGGTCAAATTTGGTATGTTGCAAATGGACAATTTGGGGTCAAATTTGGTATGTTGCAAATGGTCAATTTAGGGTCAAATTTGGTATGTTGCAAATGGACAATTTGGGGTCAAATTTGGTATGTTGCAAATGGTCAATTTGGGGTCAAATTTTGGTATGTTGCAAATGGTCAATTTGGGGTCAAATTTGGTATGTTGCAAATGGACAATTTGGGGTCAAATTTGGTATGTTGCAAATGGACAATTTGGGGTCAAATTTGGTATGTTGCAAATGGACAATTTGGGGTCAAATTTGGTATGTTGCAAATGGTCAATTTAGGGTCAAATTTGGTATGTTGCAAATGGTCAATTTGGGGTCAAATTTGGTATGTTGCAAATGGACAATTTGGGGTCAAATTTGGTATGTTGCAAATGGTCAATTTGGGGTCAAATTTGGTATGTTGCAAATGGTCAATTTGGGGTCAAATTTGGTATGTTGCAAATAGTCAATTTGGGGTCAAATTTTGGTATGTTGCAAATGGTAAATTTGGGGTCAAATTTGGTATGTTGCAAATGGTCAATTTGGGGTCAAATTTGGTATGTTGCAAATGGACAATTTGGGGTCAAATTTGGTATGTTGCAAATGGTCAATTTGGGGTCAAATTTGGTATGTTGCAAATGGTCAATTTGGGGTCAAATTTGGTATGTTGCAAATGGACAATTTGGGGTCAAATTTGGTATGTTGCAAATGGTCAATTTGGGGTCAAATTTGGTATGTTGCAAATGGACAATTTGGGGTCAAATTTGGTATGTTGCAAATGGTCAATTTGGGGTCAAATTTGGTATGTTGCAAATGGACAATTTGGGGTCAAATTTGGTATGTTGCAAATGGACAATTTGGGGTCAAATTTGGTATGTTGCAAATGGTCAATTTGGGGTCAAATTTGGTATGTTGCAAATGGTCAATTTGGGGTCAAATTTGGTATGTTGCAAATGGTCAATTTGGGGTCTAATTTGGTATGTTGCAAATGGACAATTTGGGGTCAAATTTGGTATGTTGCAAATGGTCAATTTGGGGTCAAATTTGGTATGTTGCAAATGGACAATTTGGGGTCAAATTTGGTATGTTGCAAATGGTCAATTTGGGGTCAAATTTGGTATGTTGCAAATGGACAATTTGGGGTCAAATTTGGTATGTTGCAAATGGACAATTTGGGGTCAAATTTGGTATGTTGCAAATGGTCAATTTGGGGTCAAATTTTGGTATATTGCAAATGGTCAATTTGGGGTCAAATTTTGGTATGTTGCAAATGGTCAATTTGGGGTCAAATTTGGTATGTTGCAAATGGTCAATTTAGGGTCAAATTTGGTATGTTGCAAATGGACAATTTGGGGTCAAATTTGGTATGTTGCAAATGGTGAATTTGGGGTCAAATTTGGTATATTGCAAATGGTCAATTTGGGGTCAAATTTTGGTATGTTGCAAATGGTCAATTTGGGGTCAAATTTGGTATATTGCAAATGGTCAATTTGGGGTCAAATTTTGGTATGTTGCAAATGGTCAATTTGGGGTCAAATTTGGTATGTTGCAAATCTGCAACAGCGGTCATAATTGTCAATTTGGAAATGTTGCAAATGTTCCTGACCGTGCGTAAACAGGAAATAAGTCCGTCACTTTGCGGTCCCACTAGAAACAAGTGCTTGTCGAAGGTCCTAGGTCTGTAGCGAATATGCACTGACCGCCATTGGGGGAATGCAGACGTTATCTCAGCTGGTTGACTGAGTCAAACGGTTTGTTGCACATTTGCGACATTGGGAGTTAAGGGGTTAAACAGGACAACTTGGCATTTCCATCTAGCTCATTTGTTTTTTCCTTTAGAGAGTTATATTGGATGCTTTAGACTCCCAAATGAAATTTTGTCTACTTGTTAACATTCCCAAGCACTTTATTACTAATTATTACAGGAAGTTTTAGAGAAAACCTGGTGTTTTTTTATTGATAGACAATGTAGATGTGTCTCAGGTTGTACTGGTGAACAGTGGGGATAAACTGGTTCAGCGGAGAGTTCAGGGTGGGTTGACTGGTCTTTGAGCAGCGAAGTCTGTCAGAGGGAGCTCGATGACACTAGGCGAGTAACTGGGTCACATTTCTGTGTAACGGTGTGGAAAACTTCCTTTGTGCCTGACTTCTGAGAGAGATGAAATCCTGCTCCCCTTCGAAAAGAAGCTGCCTCTTACATTATTAACTGAGGTTTGAAGTGAATCTCAAGAAAACATGTCTGGGTCATATTTCAAACCCAAAATCTTAGGAAATATAGATTGAGTTATTATTTTGTATGAAAATATTAAGCTTATTTTAGGCCAATTATTGTATTATGACATTATATTCATGACAATCATTTATGGTCTAGTAATTACCTTTAACATTAAAAAATGCTTTTGACTAGTTTGTAATTATAATTCTAAAACAAAAAATTACACATTCTTAAATGGATTCTATAAAGCCATCATCCGAATCCAGTGAATTTAAAAAAAAATGTAGCATTGTTGTTTTTGTATTAATTACATACTATCATAGTTTCTAATATTTCAAATTTGCTTGTAGTCTTATGTTTTCAGTTTTCACAAACAAAATTAGTTTCCAATTTTGTAATGTGCTTTTGCCATTTTTTAACATATTACATTATTTAATTTCCTTTTATTTCACTTGTAAGTTTAATTTTATTTCCAACCAGTCATTTTTGTTACAACTTATTTCGTTAGTTTCCGAGGCAACACTTAAATATTTTAGAATATGTATCATTTGCTTTCGCTTTATTTAAACTAAAATGTTTTAGTTAACAATAATAACCCTTTTCTTGTAGTATTGAGAATTGAAGAGGATGTGCTTAACTGTCAAGATGATAATGATGTCATAAACATACCATTATGACACATTCTTGGAACTATGATGTTTATTATGATGTATATTATAAACCCTGTGATTTAATAAAAAATCTTAATATTTTAATCATCATTTTAATTTTGCTTTAAGACGTCTATTAGAGTTATCAGACGCACACTGCATCAGTTTTAATGAAGGGTTCGGAAGTGAGATGCTGGTGTCGGTTTCGCTCTCATTCTCATGCATTTATAATATCCAGGGACTAGAAAGATTTCTCTCCGGATTCTCCAAGACTCGGAGCCCAAGCCTCCACAGATATTGAGGGGGTATATCCCCCCTCCCAACTAAATTCAGATTAGGTAGTGGACGGTTATTACTTTTTAAATGATTACATTTGCCGCCCCCAATTCTGACTGCATGGTTACATCCTTCCCTGGACTCCTCCATTAGCATGTTACGAATGGGCAAAATAACATTAGGAAATCTATCTCCAATAACAAGAAAATGAGGAAATGGAAGCTGGAATCCAACCTCTATAAACCCAACTGCAAACAACACACACACGCACATCCACTAAATGCAAAATATGTATAATTAAGAATGAATAATCAACTAATGACGTTACAGAGTTCAAAACTATATCCATCTTGGTTCAGATTCACTTTGTGATTATGGGTCATAACGTGGAGATGCAGAAAAACAGGGAATTATGGGAGAATGCAGGGACTCACCCTTTCCTCTGGCTGTACATGCGGTTGACTCTGTCCCACTCTGAGTTCAGTTGTGTCAGGGCATCAGATATCTGTGCCATTTCCTGTCTGGAAGCTTCCAGAATCACATCGGGTTGGCGCTCATTAATCACTTCAACCTGCTCACCCAACCGCTCCAAACTCTCCTTTATAGTCTACAAACAGAGACACAGACAAGTCAATACAACTGAAAACACCCATTGCTCTACCCAATGTTGTCTCTAAATCAGGCATCTAATGAACAGGAAGTTATTATGGTCAACGGTGCAGCTTGATGACTTTACAAGTAAACTGTAGCTTGACAAGCTAGAGTTTTGAAGTAGTTTCCCCAGCACTTGTACTAGTATACTGATATTTGGACGCCATGGACCTTGAGTGTGTCCTCCTGGCTGGAGAAGTCCTCAAACATCCCTCCGCTGAGCTCAGAGGAGTTCAGGAGCAGCTCGTTGTCGGCCATAGCCAGCAGAACCTTATTAATGTCCAGCAGATAGTCGGACGGGGAGACGGATGCGTTGCCCTCGTCCTGAGGAGAGAGGGATGGCTCCGACCTCTGAGGAGGAGGAGAAGGCGATGACTCCAACACCACTTCAACAAGTGGCTGCGCTCTGATGATATGAAGCTCCTGCAGAGAAACAGAGAAAATATGTTGAATATAAGAAGCGTGATATATTTGGTGCTTTTACACATTCAGCATTTGCTAACAATGCAAAAGAATTTGGTTTATAAGATCTGATGTGGAAATGTCAGCAAATCATCTGCCAATGCTGTAATGTTGCTGTAATACAACATGGTGTTGAAAGTTCCAGTGGTAAATAGATGTAGCATAGCCTTAAACATGTTTTAACATAGCAACAGCCTTGACATGACACGGCTTTAAACATAAGAGGCATCTAGTGTTGTCACGGTACCAAAATTTCAGTATTCGGTACCAATACCAGTACAAATTCACGGTTCTCGGTACCAAAGCTTAGTTTAAATTTACATGTATTTAAGTGTTTATCACAGTTACAAGTATCGAAACTGTACATTTGTATTATAAACACTTTAGAAAAAGATTAGATAAAATGACCTCAAATAAACAATAGTATACACTAACACATTTTTAAAGTTGTTTGTAAAGTTTTAATCCGTTAACATTTATTTAATGCACAATGAATGAAGTGAACAAACATGAACAGTCAAGTGTTTGTATTAAATAACATTTACAAACATTAATTAATGTTGTAAAAATATATTGTTCACTCAATGTGTTGATGTGAATTAACTAATGTTGTTGAATGGTATCTTATGGTAGCGTTACCAAACTATACAGGAGATAAAACATTTGACTTTTTTTAGATAAAACATTTGACTGTTTTATTTGACTTGACTGTACTTTTATTTAATCTAAAACTGCATCCATATTTAATTTTAAAAAGGGTTTTTAAACCTGCTGAGTTATAAAGGCAAGAATACGCCTAGAACTGGCACTGACATTAAATGGCATAAATAGGGATTCATCGATACTAATACCAGTACTCTGGTATAGGTTGGACACTACTGTGCTCATGTACTCGTAAAACTACCCCGAAAGCACTTTATAGGCCGTTCACATATTGCACGTGTTTTTTATTATATTTTTGCGCGTGCTTATTCTTCCCAAAGCACTTGCTCTCACGCGGCGTCTGTCGTTGCTATGCAACGAGTTTTTATTATGAGCGCGCTTGCCTCGCACCTATATTTGAAATTGCATATTTGCATGTAATCGGCCTCTTATGGCAACGTGACATTAGCTTAATCCAAAATATTTCCATATATGGCTATTTCCTCCTTTCGTGTCAACAAGTGGATTCAGAGAGAGAGCCATATCAGCGTTATGAAGAGGACGCAACTGTGCACCGTTCACACAGCATGTCTAGAACTGGATTAACCTGGTATTCGGTACCTAGAAAAGCTGGTACCGTAACATTTTTTTTTAGTACCGACTTGGTACCGAAGTACCGAGTTTTTTGACAACACTAGAGGCACCATTACTGTAACATAGCTGTAACATAGCATTAAACAAATGTAAACTATGTTGTTGCAGCATTAAAAGAAACAAAGAATAGCTTAACGGTAAACACTGTCGTAACAGCCATGAATGTGGCTGTAACAAACAGCAGTAATCACTGTCGTAACAAAGTAACAACATGTGCTTTCTCCTTGGCCAGCTGCAGCACACACACATCAACGCTTTTATACTGTTACTGGAGCTGATGTTCATCACTCCTGTCCTGTTGGGCTCAATTCGCCCCTATGTGGAACTGCTCGCAACACTGGTTCAACTTCTTACTACTTTGGATTTTGGGAATACTTTTCAGTTTGGATCAAGAATGTGCAGGCAACGTTTCAACATATTTAAACAGACTTTTGTGTTCGCTATAATGCTAAAATTCAATACTTTGAAAAACAGCAAAGAGTCAAATAAAACAGAGGAAACTAGAAAACTTTATTGTATGCCCTCAAACACCAAAATATGAAATATGAAAATTCTTTAAATTTAATCCTTAAAATCAAAGACTCGTCTGCTGAATCGTTCAATCCAATGTCCTAAATCATTTCTCATTTCTTTAACCATTTGAGTAAAAATTCTCAAAAAAAAAAAAAAAAAAAGAAAAAAAGAAAAGTTATATGTGTGTTACCCTCTCGTCATCAGGTGTACTTGTCTACCTATCTAAGTGGGGCATTACACACTCACCAACAAGCCAAGTCGGGACATTTTTCAAGTCCCCTGTTGGTTATGCCTTAAAACATGTTAAAATCAAGTAAAAAAACGCTCTGGTGATTTTTTTCAGGTCCCCACTTGGCATGTTATGTATTTATATATATATATATATATATATATATATATAAATTAGTGCTGTCAAACGATTCAAATATTTATTTTAATAAATATTAATCGCATTAATGACAGTTAACTCGCGATTAATCGCACATTTTTATCTACTCTAAATGTCTTTTGATTTCATTTTACATTATTTCTTTCTCATTTTAATGCACTTATCAACATGGAAAAAAGTGGTTTGGCTTGTTTAGTGCAAATCTTTGTTTTTTTATAATTATGATCGAAAATAACATTGGAGTAGTGCTCAATTTCACACTAACATATATAAACAATCTCTTACACAATGTAACACTGTCTATCAATAAAAGGGTGAAAGAAATACTGACGAGGTCCTAATATTGGCGAGGGGGCGGAGAATTCGCATCATCTGTGTGTGTGTGTGTTTGCTTCGCCATAACTGGACGTGCTGCGATGATGATCGCTCAGTTCACATCGACAAAACACACATATCACTTGTCTTGTCAATGGGACAAAATGGCAACTTTTTAAAAGTAAACTTTCCATTCAGAATCTTAGGGCGTCCATTTCGGCGTCTCGCGCTGGTCATCCACTCAAAACGTAACGTTACTATCTGGCCGGCTCGCAAGCCGAAACGAGTGTGTGCGGCACAAAACGTCCTGAGTCTGAAACCCATTCATTTCAATGGCTTGCGCCGCGCGAGGACGTTTTGTTGCTTCTTCGACCAAAGCTCAAGCGGATCTAGACCGTAAACAAAACAACAGGCACGCCGCAAACACACGTTTGGGCTTGTGAGCCGGCTTTGAGTGGATGACGAGCACGAGACGCCGAAATGGATCAGGACGCATGCCGCGTCCTGTTGCTAAAGCATGTGAAAAAACTACAAAGTTTGCTAGGACAAAAAGACCGTTTATCGCGCGATAAGAAAATGAACACCGTTAAAATGGGTTTGCGTTAACGCCGTTAATAACGCGTTAAACTGACAGCCCTAATATAAATGCATATTTAAATTTATAATATGAAAAAAAAGATCTTAAAAGAAAATTTTGTAGTCTTTTCTAAATTTTCTAGTCCCCTCTTGGCCAGTGTCTAGTCCCCTTTTGGCCAGTGTAGAGCGATAGTCCCCTGTTAGTAATATTGACATGTATGTGTGTGTGTGCATTACCCTTTCGTCATCAGGTGTGTGTGTTTGCTCCTGTTGCTCCAGTGCTCTGACAGTCGCCTGTATGTCTGACTCAAACAGCAGCAGCTGTGAGGAGGAGCGAAGAGGAGCAGATCCAGCATCTACCAGCTCCTGCTGTGGATCCTGAGTGACCTCCAGACCAGCAGACACCTGCGCACACACACACAGTTAGCCGCCGCTGACGAGTGTCGGTCCTCTGAGAGCCCCGTGAGTGCTGGCCTCTCACCTGAGCAGAGCTGATGTGCTGCGCCACCTTGTGGAAGGTGCGGTTGAGGTCGTCCAGTTTGGGCTCCACCAGTTCTCTACATGCAGGACCCCTGCTGGTCATCAACATCACTGCCTGATCACGAGCACTGTCCACACGGGCACTCATGCCCTCCAACTCGCACAACACAGCCTGTCACACACACACAGGTTTAACAACAACATGAAAACTGACACTAATGCAACCAATGCAATCAGGTCTTGTTATATACATACTATATCCATACACAATATACTGTATATCATATCCAGCTGAATATTCTGTGAGTCTGTGTGTGTGTGTGTGTGTGTGTTTTGACCTTGGTCATTCTCTCTTTCTCAGCTGCAGGCTTCTTCTCCATCTCATCCAGTCGTATCTCAGTCTGATAGAGCCATGTGCTGATATGAGCCAAATTCTCATCGAACATCTCCACCTCACGTCTGTGATTCTACAACACACACACACACACACACAGGACATGAGACAGCATCTTTAGCTAATGTTAATGCGCAATACAATATGAAAAAGTAGCACTGTCAACGGATTAAAGTTATTTCATGCAATCATTGTTTTCCAGTTAAATGTAATTAGCATATTAGCCAGTCCATTTTTTACCTCTTTAAAAATGTGCAACTAGTTTTACTCAAAGGTATGGGAAAAAGGTAAGATTTATTTTAAAAAAAATATTATTAATAATATTAACCTATTTTAACATATATACGATGTAAATCATAATATGAAAATAAAAAATGTTATCTATTCAGTATTAATACATTTAATCTTTTAAGAATCAGAAAAACACAGTAATAATAAGAATAACAAATATTACTAATATTGTTTTTACATTAAAACATGCTAAAAACATGTTTTACACGGCTCTGTGGAATACTTGATTCTGATTGGTCAATGGTGACAACCGCTGAAACAGAAACACAGGCTCGCCCGGGTCACTGACGTCCGCAGCGCTATACACTTAATAGGAGCGGGTTTTCTTCATGGAAGTTTTGCATTTGGTGAGCTAATAAAATATAAACTCAATAAATTTGGCCTCTAGTTCATAAACACCAGAGGAGAACTGGCCCCCGACTGAGCCTGGGTTCTCCCAAAGTTTTTTTTTCTCCATCGGGTCACTTGATGGAGTTTTAGGACACCATCGGGTCACTTGATGGAGTTTTAGGACACCATTGGGTCACTTGATGGAGTTTTAGGGTCACTTGATGAATTTTTAGGACACCATCGGGTCACTTGATGGAGTTTAGGACACCATCGGGTCAGTTGATGGAGTTTAAGGACACCATCGGGTCACTTGATGGAGTTTTAGGACACCATCGGGTCACTTGATAGAGTTTTAGGACAACATTGGGTCACTTGATGGAGTTTTAGGGTCACTTGATGAATTTTTAGGACACCATCGGGTCACTTGATGGAGTTTAGGACACCATCGGGTCAGTTGATGGAGTTTTAGGACACCATCGGGTCACTTGATGGAGTTTTAGGACACCATCGGGTCAGTTGATGGAGTTTTAGGACACCATTGGGTCACTTGATGGAGTTTTAGGACACCATCGGGTCACTTGATGGAGTTTTAGGACACCATTGGGTCACTTGATGGAGTTTTAGGGTCACTTGATGAATTTTTAGGACACCATCGGGTCATTTGATGGAGTTTAGGACACCATCGGGTCAGTTGATGGAGTTTTAGGACACCATCGGGTCACTTGATGGAGTTTTAGGACACCATCGGGTCACTTGATTGAGTTTTAGGACACCATCCGGTCACTTGATGGAGTTTTAGGACACCATCGGGTCACTTGATGGAGTTTTAGGACACCATCGGGTCACTTGATGGAGTTTTAGGACACCATTGGGTCACTTGATGGAGTTTTAGGACACCATCCGGTCACTTGATGGAGTTTTTTGGACACCGTTGGGTCACTTGATGAATTTTTAGGACACCATCGGGTCACTTGATGGAGTTTTAGGACACCATCGGGTCAGTTGATGGAGTTTTAGGACACCATTGGGTCACTTGATGGAGTTTTAGGACACCATCGGGTCACTTGATGGAGTTTTAGGACACCATTGGGTCACTTGATGGAGTTTTAGGGTCACTTGATGAATTTTTAGGACACCATCGGGTCATTTGATGGAGTTTAGGACACCATCGGGTCAGTTGATGGAGTTTTAGGACACCATCGGGTCACTTGATGGAGTTTTAGGACACCATCGGGTCACTTGATTGAGTTTTAGGACACCATCCGGTCACTTGATGGAGTTTTAGGACACCATCGGGTCACTTGATGGAGTTTTAGGACACCATTGGGTCACTTGATGGAGTTTTAGGACACCATCCGGTCACTTGATGGAGTTTTAGGACACCATCCGGTCACTTGATGGAGTTTTTTGGACACCGTTGGGTCACTTGATGGAGTTTCTCGGTTACTTGCCACTGTTGCCTTGGCTTGCTCAGTTGGGGATATTCAAATTAAAGGACCCATCATACCACTGACTAGATCCACCAAACTTGAATGTCTTTTTGCCAGTAATAAACAAACACTGTTAAGTTGTCTTAATTGATACTGTGAAGCAGCTTTGATACAATCTGTATTGTGAAAAGCACTATATAAATATATTTGACTTGATTTAAAATCAATATTTTGGGGGTTACTTTGAGAGAACCACCATCTGGAAGTACATTATCTCAAACATATACTATTTAAAACATAAAATAAAAATGTTGTTCATCCAGTATTGATGCATTTAACTCGTCTCTTAAGAAAAAAAAAGATAATATTAAAACGATTCATATTATATTCTATTATATTATATTATATGCTCATAAATGACATTTCAGACCAGTAGCACTTGGTTGTTAATTAAATTCTGGCAAACAGACAGCTAATGACTGAATCATCCCATGTGAAAGAATTTGCATATAAATGAATAATTATGAAGGTCTTCCCCCATCATTTACTGAATAATTACAGTGTGTGTGCGCATGCGAGTGTGTGTGCGTGCTGTTATTCTTCTAATCAGTGTCTACAAACCACGGTGCACAAAATGAAGCAGAATTTTAACCTGAACGAGTGCACTGTGGGTAAATACGTTTAACGTTGCCCTTGGCAGTCCTACTCACAGCCAGGCTAACACACACACACACACTCACCAGAACAGCGCTGAGCCAGTCCTCGACCAGCGTGTGCACTCGTTCCCAGTCCTCGTTGAGCTGGAACAGCTGCTCCTCCAGCTGAGCGTCACTGCCCTCCACTAAGGCCTGCAGGGCGGCGCTGTTCTCCGTCAACACACACAGATCGCTCTTCCTGCGCTCGGACTCCTTCAGCAGGCCCTGCAGCGACACGCTCTTTAACACACACACACACTCTGTGTCCAAAAGAGACTCCATCACACACACTCACGTTGGCCCATGTGATCTCGGAGTCGATGTCCGCAGGCATGTCTCCTGTGTCGAGCTTCTCCTTGAGCTGAGCCTCGGTGTGTTTCATCCAGGCCTGCAGGGCGGCGCTGTCCTTCTGCAGACGCTGAGACACACACAACGCCTTCTCCAAATCCTGCTTCCCCTCAGTCACCTGAGCACACACACACATTTGATGGCTAAAGTCAACATGAAATTGCTTCCTCCACCCGTTTTACTTCCATTACGCGACATATTTCTGAGTGGAAAAGTAGGGCGGGGCTTCATGTTATCCGTCGACTGGGTGGAGGACAGTGGGATAGCAGAGGATGTGGAGTACATTTCTTAGGCCGTGTGTCCACCAAAGCGTTTTTATCCAGCTGAAAACGCTAGACGCTCTGCTGAAGACGCCGTGCTTTGGGCACTTGAGAGCGTTTGGCAGCGCAGGATTTTTGTCTGTTGAGACATTTCGTTGCTATTAGAGCCAGACCGATATTATCGGCCGATATTAGGCATTTTCCAAAATATCGGTATCGGCAGTTATAATGGCCGATAAATTAATATTTAAAAAATAAAATAAAAACGTACGAAACACGCTTCAATCATCTCTCCTTGGCCTGTTATATTGAAAATGTGTGTTTTACAATTTGCAGTATGACGTTATCTATTGCTAAATTATAGACTAGCTAACCACAAAGCTAGCTAATGCCACTATCATCAGTGGAAGACCGCTAACGTTAACATTAATGAAACCACAATGAACTTTTTCTGCCTAAATAAAGTAATGATTACTGTATTTATAACTAGCATATCTCTAGTCTCTAGTTTTCTTTTACACGTGTGTGAAATCCAACAATATTTAATAAAAAAAAAATTAATAAAAAAATAAAAATATCGGCCGATATATCGGAATATCGGATTTTAAAACCCAAAAATATTTCTATCGGTATCGGCCTTCAAAATCCCTTATCGGTCGGGCTCTAGTTGCTATGATACAGAATATCTGCAGCAGTTTGAATGTTGTGACAGTTGGTCGGTGTGGTATTAGTCCCGCCCCTCCTCCACTGTGATTGGACGGCTGGGTAAAAAGTGACAGTGATGAGTGCTGCGTTTTATCCAAAGTTGAATATTTTTCCACTCTCGGCGACCAGTAAAAACGCTGTGCACTCGGCGCTTCAGCGTGAAAAAAACCGCTCAGCGCCTCGGTACGCTCATAGCGTTTAAAAAACGCGGCGCTCCCATTGAAAACAATCGAAAACATACGCCAGGCGAGTGGAAAAACGCTTTGGTGGACACACGGCCATAAACACCTTGCACTGAAAAAGCACAATTATAAAGACAAAAACATGCACATGCTGCTTTTATAGCAGTTTTAAACGTGTGTGTGTGTGTGTGTACCTGAGCTCCCAGCTCATTGTAGAGTAATTTGAGGGCAGTGAGCTGTTCATCCATTCCTTTAGGATTCTCCGTCTGCTGTTTCTGTACGATCTGTCTCCCTGTTTTAATCACGGTCTCCACCTCCAGTTTGACCTCACTCAAGATCTTATACAGCTTCTGCATTCAGAAACACAACACGCTTGCATGAAGCACAGCCGGTGTGATCAAGTCCAGGATGAAGTCTCTGTAAACCTTTTTTTTTTTAAATTGTAATAAACCTGAAACACACACACACACACACAGAGAGAGAGTGTATAAATAATGCTGAAACAGCTCACCATGCATCCGCTCAGGTGTGTCTGTATCTCCTCTGGCTGCGTGTCCTTCAGGTCCAGGATGTGAAGCTCAGCTTTAGCGCTGTCCAGAATCCTCTTGCAGTCCAGCATTCGCTGCTCGAAGTTGGCCGGTTTCTGGAACAGCTGGTATTTCGTACTAATCTCGCGGAGCTTACGCTAAACAGACATAGACACACACCTTAAGCTGGAATACACTATAGAGGGTATGCACGTGATGTCACCGTCGGCCGGCAGTTCCTCACAGTGAGTGGCAAAAACACTGAACGGCTATATTTGTTATTATCGTGAATGCCGTGAAAAACAAACACAACACATATAAAGTGGGAAAGAGCTTTGAGATTGACTGTACAACTAGATTTCACAAATAATCAGAGGTATATTTTTACCGACTGCTATAGAAAAAGGAGCAAATGGATCGAAACAACTGGACTCCAGTCATTGTGTGTCAATATGCTGAATTTAGCTGTAAAACCATACTCATATATTTTGTATTGTAATATATATATATAACAACTCATCAATTAAATATTCATCATTGCATTTTCTGCATTATTGGATGTTTTTTAATAAAAAAAAAAACTATAAAGTTTTAGGGTTGGACGATATGATGATATATAGGCTATATATAACACTGATATAAGTGATCACCTGGATTTAGACCTACCTATATTGTATTTACAGGCAAATTTGCTTTATGTTTAGGTCTATATTGCTTTTATTTCCCCGGTGTCGAAATCAGGCAAACATAAATGTCAGGAAACACGATTCCTGGCTGCTTGTCAATATCCATGGATTACTGGATCTTTAGTAAGTTGTAAGGAACTCTATATTGAGTCCAACATTTAGTTTAAATTGATAAAATTGTTGGTTTTAGTCGCAGTTTCCCCTATTAAATCCAGTCACGCAGCAGATCTTTTGCCACTCAGTCAGGCTGAGGGGGGTTGTTTTGGCGGGAAAGTGACGTCAATGCATTCCCGCTATAAAAATCTATTCAAATACTAGGAATCAAACACTTGCCGACTTCGTATATGGTTAAAGAGAAAAAGTGAACACCATACGCTAAACGACTGATGATCACACAGAGAGACTTTCATGTTGTTCTGAATACATAAGTCACGCTTAAACATAGGAGACATGTGACAAATGAAAACAAAATATTTAAAAAATTTGATATCCTTAAAATCCAAATGGATGGAAACAAAGTTTCATCAAAAATAAGAACACTTGAGGATTTTCTGCAAGTTTAAGGCAAAAGTCATGCAGTGTATTATTAATATTTTTATAATTATTTGTTAATTATGAGTTAAAGCACTAACATAACTAACTGGGTATAAAAAATAATACTAAAACTAAACCTAATTAGTAAAAAAAAAGACATAAAAATGACACAAAACAAAAAAAATCATACAAATTTAACTAAAATTAAAAAGAAAACTAAGCTAATTCAAAATATTACTAAAAATTAGTCAATTAAATAAATTAAGCAAAAAAGACTAATGCAAATGAACTGAAAATGTAAACAAAACTAATTAAAAATATGAAGAAAACTATAAAATACTAAAATAACACCTGTAGAGAGTGAAATCTCAAAACCTGAATACCTGAATAAGATTAATTTCTAAAGCAGCACGTAGCATGTACTCGAAGCCGAATACTACATCCAGAAAGGAAATGATGCATTCTACGGAGCCCCATAAGGGACATGCTGTTGTCTCATAATTAAATAGTTACCTAATTATAATTTGCGAGCATCAGCGAGACGCTGTTAACAAGTGAGGTGAGTAGTGTTGAGCAATTTACTTCCAAACTGTAATACATTATATATTATTTATTTAAAGTAAAATATTACAGAAAATGGATTAGTAATGCCTTACACTACTGCGTCACAGCATAAAGTAATATGTCACTGTAATGCATTACTTTTGTAACGCGTTCCTCCCAACACTGATAGTGAGGTATTGCAATCGCACCTTTGCTTTTTACTTTACAATTCGCGATCAGGCATAAACACTCTGCGTGTAAGGAGCGGCGGTACTTGACCACACATTTTAAAAGATAAAGGTCCTTGCACACGGAGTCCAAAATTCTCGCATGCGTTTTTTCTAGGGCTGTCAAAGCGATTAATCGCATCCAAAATAAAAGTTTGTGTTTACATAATATTTGTGGGGGCACTGTGTATAATTATTTTGTATATATATAAAAAACACACATGCACGTATATTTAAGAAAAAAATATTATTTCTTTGTAAAATATTTGTTTTTATATATAATATAAATTACATATAAATCTAAATACAATATATACATGAAAATATTTCTTAAATATATACAAGCATGTTTGTGTATTTATATATCTAAAATAATTATACACAGTGCCCCCACATATATTATGTAAACACAAAGTTTTATTTTGGATGCGATTAATCGCGATTAATCGTTTTGACAGCCCTAGTTTTTTCGTATTCGTCATTCAGTGGCTCGGGACACCTTGCTCGCTAAGGATGCGAAAAACAGAAAATTTAACCCGATCCGAATTTTTCAGTATGGCAGTGTTTAAACGTGATTCGTATTTATTTTTAAACGTGCGAAGATTTCGAAAGAAAACTAAGATTTGTCTCACTAATGTAACTGAATACCGCAGAAAACCTAACCATGTCCCTCTAAGGCCCCCGTAGAATGCGTTATTCATTTTCCGTGCCTTTCCAAATTTGGAGTGAGGCTTCGGACACATCCCGAGTGTACAGTGCAGAAGTGAAGTACGACCACTATGCAGCTTTTGCAGTCCCCTCGCGTCCTGCGGGGGCAGTGTTGAGTCGCACCTGTAACTGGTCCAGTTGGGTTCCTGCTCGCACTGGTTTGCCCTCTGGTGCGGTCGAAGGCACGTTTCCCACATTCCTCCTCCTCAGATCTTCCAGTGTGGCCTCATGGGTAGCGATCTCAGCCTGGATGGCCTGAGGAGAATATTGTTCAAGTTAAAGGCCAAGAGTAAAGAATAAGCATTCGTTATTATTATCGATGTTGAAAACAGTCGCGTAAAAAAAATAAAGACTTCTTTTTAAAACATTAACAATCTCTGGTAGTGTATGTCAGGAAGAGTGTGTGTGTGTTCACACCTGAGCTTCCTGCGGCAGCTGGAAGGCGTCGATGCGATCTGTGAGGTAAGACGTGAGTGTTTGGTCCAGCTGTGTGAGAGACGTCTGTAGTGTGTGTAAGGCCGTCTCGTTCTCCCTCAGAGTCCCCAACTGTTGCTCCAGAGACATCTGACGTGCAGCAGCCTGCAACCCACACACACACGAATGTAACGTAACTGATTGACAAATGTGAATCTGAATGGGTTCTTAAAGGATTCACTTGATCGCTTTAACACACACACACCAGCTGGGTCAGTTGGTCGTAGCGCGAGTTGAAACTCTCCAGCTTCTCGCTGATGAGCTCGTCCAGAATCCCTCCGTCTATGAGAGTCTGAGCCAGCTCTCGAATCTGAGTCCTGTTATCCCCCGGGTGTCGCAGAACAGACTCCAACGCCTGAGAGAGACACAACACCAGTCCCGTTTCAGGATAGTCCAAGTTCAAATTCTGTCATTGATTACTCACCCTCATGTCGTTCCTAGAAGACTATTGTTCATCTTCCAAACAGTAAGGCCGAATCCCAATTCACCCCTTGGCCCTACCTCTTGTTTTCGAGAGTACCCCTTGGCCTATAAAACGGAGTTACAAGGGCCAAGGGGTTGAAATATTCCCCTACGAAATGGAACAAACCTTCATGAACCCGATTCGTCATCGGTCGTCGGCGATGGCTCTGCCGTTACAGAGTTTGTACAGGATTTCTCCATGACAACACCTTTGAATAAACCCGAGGATTATAACATCCCTTCCTCGAAATGTATGTCTTTTCTGATCGGAAAGGTAATTTATTATACCATTTCTTAATTTAAATTACTATAGTGTTATTACAAGAGTAAATAAAGTGCGTGGTGGAATCATCTGGCGCTAAATTTAAATGTTTAACCGTTTGCGATCCATCTCGCCGGTGATTTCCGATGCATTCCGTGAACTTTTCTCTTAGCCCTCCGTTTGGAGAGTGCCTCTGAAAAATCTCAGTTTCGAGGGCTATGTAGCCCTACCCCTTCGCCCTACCCCTCGATCTCAACAACTAGACGAGGACGCGCAAAACGGAGGGGTAGGGCCAAGGGGTGAATTGGGATTGAGCCTAAGGAAATCAAGACGTCTCAGTGTGATTGTGATTGGGTGAACAGACTTTTTCAATGGAGGGACACATTTCTCTCAGATTTCATAATCAATATCTTCAATTGTGTTTTGAGGATGAAAGGAAGTCTAACGGGTTTGGAACGACAAACGTGAGCTGATTCAGACGTAACCAGAAAACATCTGTAGCCTCATTGTATTTAAGGTATGGTCAAATTAGTGGGCAATAGTCGATAGTATGGTGATGTTTGAAGCTCAGCTAACACCGAAGTTACTTTCAAAATCTGCGTTGGGAAATATTTCGCCTTCATCCAAAATTCCCAGTCACAGGGATACCCATTGAATGGACTGGATTTCTCCAGAGAAACCATGGCGAAGGTGACTGCACGGTCCACATGACAGCCGTTACCTCCAGAGCTGCGCTGATGGACTCTGTGTTTTCCGGGATGCTCTCGGTGGCGTGAACCCTCTCCTCCAGCGAGTTCAACCAGCCAGACTCC
This sequence comes from Cyprinella venusta, assembly GCA_038021265.1. Taxonomy (NCBI): domain Eukaryota; kingdom Metazoa; phylum Chordata; class Actinopteri; order Cypriniformes; family Leuciscidae; genus Cyprinella; species Cyprinella venusta. The sequence goes on from CM075883.1 coordinate 1,656,147, forward strand.
ACATCCAGATACTGCAGCAACTCGATCCAGCAGGACCACACCTCCTGAACACCAGCACACACACACACACACGTCACACTCACAACACACACCTCAGCTCAAGAGACCACAGGAAACAATCACACCACGTGTGTGTACTTGTACAACTATCTTTGTGAGGACCGGTTTGAGTTTTAGACCAGCAGATTGAGGACAGAGAGTAAAGAGATTAAAGTAAGGACATTTCACTCTCTGTGACCCCTTTAAATGCCTGTTTGAGGGTCAAGACTTGGTTCCAGGGATCAGATTCTAATTGGGGTTAGGGTTTGTGTTAGGTACTTAGTTGAGCTGGGCATGGGTAAGGGTTAGGCAGTTAGTTGAGATAGGCATGGCTTAGGGAAAAGGTTAGACGGTTAGTTGAGATAGGTTAGGGTTAGACAGTTAGTTGAGATAGGCATGGGTTAGGCAGTTGGTTGAGATGGGTAAGGATTAGGCAGTTAGTCGAGATGGGTTAGGGTTAGACAGTTAGTTGAGATGGGTTAGGGTTAGACAGTTAGTCGAGATGGGCATGGGTTAGGGGTAAGGGTGAGGCAGTTAGTTGAGAAGGGCATGGTTTAGGTTAAGGGTTAGGCAGTTAGTTGAGATGGGCATGGTTTAGGGTTAGGGTTAGGCAGTTAGTTGAGATGGGCATGGTTTAGGGTAAGGGTTAGGCAGTTAGTTGAGATGGGCATGGGTTAGGGTAAGGGTTAGGCAGTTAGTCGAGATGGGCATGGGTTAGGGTAAGGGTGAGGCAGTTAATTGAGATGGGCATGGTTTAGGGAAAAGGTTAGGCAGTTAGTTGAGATGGGCATGGGTTAGGGTAAGGGTTAGACAGTTAGTTGAGATGGGCATGGTTTAGGGTAAGGGTGAGGCAGTTAATTGAGATGGGCATGGTTTAGGGAAAAGATTAGGCAGTTAGTTGAGATGGGTAAGGGTGAGGCAGTAAGTTGAGATGGGCATGGTTTAGGGCAAGGGTTAGGCAGTTAGTCGAGATGGGCATGGGTTAGGGGTAAGGGTTAGACAGTTAGTTGAGATGGGTTAGGGTTAGGCAGTTAGTTGAGATGGGCATGGGTTAGGCAGTTAGTTGAGATGGGGAAGGTTTAGGCAGGTAGTTGAGATGGGCATGCGTTAGGGTAAGGGTTAAGCAGTTAGTTGGGATGGGCATGGGTTGGGGTAATGGTTAGGTAGTTAATGGAGATGGGCATGGGTTAGGGTAAGGCTTAGGCAGTTAGTTGAGATGGGCATGGGTTGGGGTAAGGGTTAGACAGTTAGTTGAGATGGGTTAGGGTAAGGGTTAGGGAGTTCGTTGAGATGGGCATGGTTAGGGTAAGGGTTAGGCAGTTAGTGGTGATGGTCATGGGTTAGGGTAAGGGTTAGGCAGTTAGTGGAGATGTTCATGGGTTAGGGTAAGGGTTAGGCAGTTAGTTGAGATGGGCATGGGTTAGGATAAGGGTTAGGAAGTTAGTTGAGAGTGACATGGGTTAGGGTAAAGGTTAGGCAGTTCATTGAGATGGGTAAGGATTAGGCAGTTAGTTGAGATGGGCATGGATTAGGGTAAGGCTTAGGCAGTTAGTTGAGATGGGCATGGGTTAGGGTAAGGGTCAGGCAGTTAGTTGAGATGGGCATGGGTTAGGGAAGGGGCTCGGCAGTTAGTTGAGATGGGTAAGGATACGGGTTAGGCAGTTAGTTGAGATGGACATGGGTTAGGGAAGGAGTTAGGAAGTTCGTTGAGATGGGCATGGGTAAAGGTAATGGTTAGGCAGTTAGTTGAGATGAGCATGGGTTAGGGTAAGGGTTAGGCAATTGAGATGGGCATGGGTTAGGCAGTTAGTTGAGATGGGTAGGTGTAGGATAAGGAGCTAAAGATTGCATTGTGTCAATGAATGTCCTCACAAATATAGATGTACAAGTGTGTGTGTGTGTGTGTGTTTGTGTGTGTACCTCAAGCGTGTGGCACTTGCTCTTAAAGCGATCACACAGTTTCTGGTAGTTCTGCAGGACTTCAGTGAGCTCAGGGCTCAGGTCCGCACCACCACTAGAGGGCGTCTTACTGAGCAGCACATTAATGCTGTCCTTCAGGATCTTCACACGCACTTCCTTCTGCAGCACATCCTCTTTAGCTCTCTGAAACACACATCACAACTGAGCTCTGTAAACAGTTCAACAAACACTTGCGGGCTCTTCATGCCCACTTAAACACTTGGACCAAAAAAAGGGAAAACTTCCCGTAAGTAGACGTGTGAAGGGAGTTTTGGGAGAGTCCCATATATAAGCACCTTCATCTCCTGCAGCGCCTCCTCCAGCTCCTCTGGGCTCTTGTACTCAAAGTCTCTCATGAGGAACTCCTCGTCCACTTGAATCATCCACTCGCGCATCTCCGCCACATCTTTCTTCATATTCGTCACTTTCTCCTGACCTTCACTCACACGCTCCTCACGCCTCAACAACTGCAAGCCAGATTGAAAGCGTTTTACATGGACATCCGCTCAAGGACATGTTGGGTTACTGATTGATTCATACTCTCTGGTGTTGAGACCAGTTCACTGAGTTGCACGAACCTGTTTACTGAGCTCGTCCCAGCGTCTCTGACTGCGGTCTAACTCCTCCTGTCCCCAGCGGATCAGAGCCGGCATCGAGCTCTGCTGGACAGCCAACACGTTCTCTGCAATCTGCTTCAGGGACGAGTCCACGCCCTCCATCTCACTCACCAACTCCTGCACACATTTTAAACGGCCTATTAGTTGACAATCAATCCTGGTATTGCGTGACGGATCGCTGCAGCGCTTCTGATCATCTCTTACTCTTTACTACAAGTTACAGCACCAAATAAACATGGATGAACATCAGAAGGAATGATGAAAGATATATTACAACTTATCAACTCTCATGTAATCACTCAATCAGCATTTCAGCCGCAGAAAGAGGTCAATAAAACAGCTTGTGAACTAAATGTCACACAGCATTACAGTTTAAATGTTCGGGTTTTATTAGAGTGTTGATTGTTACATTTCAATAATTGCTTGAGTAAACTTCGATTTTTTTCGTTTTGGTTACATGAAGATTTCTGTTTCGAAAATGTGTCATTAGTACATCATAATACTAATGTAATACCAGAAAATGTATTAAATGCAGAAATACTTAAAGCTACACTGTGTAACTCTTTTAGTTTATTCTTAGCTAAAAACACTTAGTTCTTTCAAAAATATATGTGCACATTAATGTATATTTACTTCGTTCAAGTAATAAAGTATTCTCGTGAGTGTATAATATGACATTGAAAATACATACGAGTATCGATTGGAACCGGGACTAACTTTTCGTTTTTCCCGGAATTGTTCAAAAGTTAAAATTTCGATTCCTAGTTTCGATATTCACAGTCCGCCGACCAGAAGAAGAAACCGCTGAACAACACCAATGAAGAAGCGTCTACCGGAAGTGTTAGCATAACCGCGAGTCGAACATGAGTAGCTTACGTCGGCGGTCCAAAGTGTGGCTTCACTTTTCTAAAAATAACAAAATCTCAGCAAAATGCAAAATTTGTGACAAAAAAGGAGTATTTCCTTCAGAAAGACCGTTGGTTAGCAAGGTTAGCTGAACTTTTTTGACCCTGCCTCTTAAAAGAATCGGAATCGAGAATTGTTGGGAACCGGAATCGAAACAAGGAATCGGAATCAGAATCGTTCAAATTCAAACGATACACAACCCTAGTAAGGGGTTCTAATGTCGGTCGCCATGTTGCCCCTCCATCTTGAAAGTACATTGGCCAAAGAGGGACATAAACGTTAATTCAAGCTTCGCCTTTCGCGTTTACATTTGAGTTAACACTCATGGACGAGGTCGAACTGGAAGCCATGTTAATCTTGGACTACATTGGCCACCGTAGGAGTTAAAACGAAATCGGAATTGAGAGGAACAGAAACTAATATTCACTAGATGGTCATATACCTTTTCACCACTAGATAAGGGTTAAAATCACACAGTGTAGCTTTAATATAAATAAAAATCTATGCGCTTTGGCCATTCATTTACACGACAATGACGTTTTGGGAGCCTGAAAACAAAAACTTTTAAAAAAGTGAAAACAATCACGTTGTCGTCTCCATGTAAACTACAAAAACGTGAATTTGTGAAAATGGTGACAAAGTCGCATCGCCCCCCACAATTTCGGTTCTGGTAAAAAAAGACTTATTATGACTAATTTTGACTAATTCACCAGTATCTGTCCACATCAATGTCATGTTTAGCGCGTTGACCTCTGACCTTGCACTGGCTGAGTTCCTCCTGCAGTTTGTCCCCGGGACTGAATCCGCCGGCGTCTCGAGACAGAAGCTCCTCGACCGCATCCAGCCAGCGCTGCACCTCCTCACTCTTCACCTGTTCATCATCAACACAAGCATCAACACACACAGCACTCACGCCCGCTCGAGACGTTCCAGCGGATCAGCCCCTCACCTGTGTGTCCTTCATGCTACCCAGAATGCACTGCAGCACGCTGATCTGGTCCAGGGCGGCAGAGGAGAGTTGGGTCCAGCACTGCTCCTCCGTCTCCGACACCTTCGGCCGCAGCGGCTCGATCTCAGCGTGGAGAGCCTGGAGGACGGGGAGAAACTGCGTTACCCACAAGCCCCTGCGACTTTATCTTCAATCACACCGAGACGGGCTATACTTCAAATGATTATAAACGACCCAGCCAACCCGAAGAATGAATCCCTGCCAAACCTTTATGGTCATCATGCTGTAAAGTTATGATTTGACTGGTTCAGTCAAACCGATGATGAGAACTGATTTAAAGTAACAGATCGATAGATAATGCGTCATTAGTACAGCACAAAATGTTAGTGTACTATACTAGTAAACTAGATTTATTATTTGCCTAAAAACTGTCAACATTTGAAACCAGGAATTTTGTTGACTAAAAATTAGGGCTGTCAAATTGATTAATCGCATCCAAAATAAAAGTTTGTGTTTGCATAATATTTGTGTGTGCACTGTGTATAATTATTATATATATATATATAAATAAATACACACACATGCTTGTATATATTTAAGAAATGTTTTCATGTATATTCTGTATATGGATTTATTTATAATTTATATTATATATAAATATAAATATTTTATATATAAATATTTTTTTTTCTTAAATATACATGCATTTGTGTTTTTATATATATATACAAAATAATTATACACAGAGCACCCACATATATTATGTAAACACAAACTTTTATTTTGGATGCGATTAATCGCGATTAATCGTTTTGACAGCCCTACTAAAAATAACTATATTAAAAAGGTTTTGTAAAATAAAACAAAAATTAAACTGAAAAAATAAAAAAATAAAAATAGAATCAATAAGTTGACTAAAATTACTAAAATAGAAATAAATTTAAAGCACAACAGAAATATAAAAATATTAGGAATGATAAATGCACATAGAATTCTTAAAACTTACCAACAAATTTAATTTAAATATAAAAGCCTGTTTAAAATATTAACAAAACAGTATTTAAAAAATACTACAATAACAATAACACTGCACAAAACTAATGTACTGTTGACTAAAATGTTTACATTTTATTTTAAAATTATTTGTGAGTGTCTGGGCAGCAATTGAATCATTTAAAAGTATTTATCATCACAATAAATGGGATCAGTAACAGTTAAAAGCGTATGTAAGCAATATGCATCAAATGATGTATTTTTGTCTGGAGAGAAAAAAAAAATAAAAAGATAACTTTATTTTAAGATGTCCATCTTACATATACAATAGGATTAGGGTTTGGTTTAGGCTTAGTTGCATGTAATTATGCACAATTTATAGTAATTACTATAGTAAATACATGTAAGATGTAACACTAAAACAAAGTATTAAAAATAAAATAAAATAAAATCAGACCTCAGTATACCTCTTATATGGCATATATAAATATATATGAAGAGTTTAGATGCAAAATCCTCTAAATGCCATTTGAAATTTTCTAAAATGATCATTTTTATCAAGCCTGTATATTTAAGTTCATTAATTTCACTTAAATGGCAATGAAGATTACCTATTAATTGTCATTTAAGTGAAATTACTGAACTTAAATATACAGGCTTGATAAAAATGGTCATTTTAGAAGAAAATTTCAAATGGCATTTAGAGGCTTTTGCATCTGAACTCTTCATATATATATATATATATATAAATATGTTTTAAAATTCTGAATTAAGAGCATTTTTCTTTTTCAGGGGTAAGTATTTACTGTTAAACAGTTATAAAGTCATAATAACATTACAGAGAGGAACCCCTACAGACCCTTATGGGACTGTGTGTGAAGATCAGGACATTAGCAGTGTGTCAGAGCGCAATAACTCCTTCACACCTGCAGGTGGAGACACAACTCAAGCATCAGTCAAAATCTCTCTTTCTAAAAGTGAAAGATCACTCCCACAGTCTCAAATAGGAGATGCTGGATCTCCCAGTCCAAAGTGAGCCCATAATGCACAGCTGCATAATACACAGGGCAGGTTTCGGCACCGCTGTGGACGGGCTCTGCCACGTGACCCGGCTCTCCTGGCGAGGCCAGAGACTGCCAAAGGAGCGTATCAATATTTACACCACTTTAATTAAATGCCAGCCTGCGTTTGCTCTCTTTGTTTGGCTTTGCCATCTTAGTCGTCCGCTTTCGTCCCCCCATCATGCACTTACAGAGAGACACACGGTCAGAAATCTAAAGCAAGTGTCAGCTGAGAGACTGTACACACACGGGTCAAGTGGAGATGCAAACAGAACCAACACACGGCACAGCGCTGGACCAACACACACACTATGCTCTGAGTTCCAGTGGCTTGCATTCATTCACATGCGAGTGCTAGAGACAGAACGTACGGGATTGTGGGAACTTCCCCGTGTTCTGGAGTTCACGTTTGGTGACCTCTGACCTGTGAAGTCACCTGACCAGCAGAAGATCGCTGTTTCTAGCTGAATTAGTGGACTAGATTGCATACTTTTAGAATTTATTCTGTGGGATTAGGGTTTTAAAAAAGATGCGTATTACGATCATATTACGATCGCTGAAATATTGCTCTTCTGTCCAAGCCAACCTATGATAACATTGTGTTTAATATAAACACTGAAGTTTTGTCGTCTGCCGCTTTAAATGCTTGTGCTCGTTAAAATCAGGAGGACTCTGATTGGCTGTCAGTGTTTTTATTGTTCATCAGCTGAAAAAAAAATATCATCCTGAAAGTAATTCCAGTGGCGTTGTTCCTCCGTGTCGGTGTTGTTATAGTTGTGGTGTGAGCCTCAGTATTCTCATATATTAGAGCGATTATTAAAACTTTAGTTATAGTTATTATACATTTATTATAATTATTTGGCCATAACTAATATTCACTTACTGTAAGAGACATACAGATCTAAAGCAAGTGTCTTTAACAGCTTTTACCTCAGTGGAGAATAGAGGGACACAATAAGAAGTGAAGAGTTCAAAATCTCTAACAAGCATCTCAAACACACACACACACACACACACATACACGTCTATATTACTAACAGGGGACTATCGCTCTACACTGGCCAAGAGGGGACTAGTGTTTCTGGTCATTTTGAAGAAACAAAAATGACATACAAAATTTTCTTTTAAGGTCTTTTTTCATAATATAACTTTAAAAATATATATATATATATATTTTTAAAAAAAACATGCCAAGTGGGGACCTGAAACTCTGACCGATTTCTACCTTACCAACAGGGGACTCCTATAGCCTGCAATGGAACTGTGTGTCTGTGTGAACAGTGAATTGAACTGGCAGTGAAGTCTGTCTTCATAATATAATATATATAAAATAAAATAAAATAATACACATATATAAAGTTAGATTAGTAATAAGTTAGTGACAGTGAAGTGAACTGGCAGTGAACTCTGTCTTCATTGTTTAAATATATATATAGTTACATTGTATGTGTGTTATTAACACAGGCATCAGAGAACACAATATCCTATGGTTTAACATATACAAAATACAATTTAAAAAAATTGATCAAACCATTAGTTATAAAAAATGTAAAAAAAAATGTTTTGAGTAAAGAGCATTTTAATCTGTTTTTCATACACCGGGGTAAAAAATACAGATGACCTGGCGGCAACAGTTTGTAAGCAGAGGCGAGAAGATGCCTCTTATCATTCATAATATTATTTTTTTCTTATTTAACACTCTCTCTTCATAGATACTGTCTATGCTTGGTTATAGCAGTCCCTAACAATTTACTTGCCATTGTTATGTGCCATTGCCGACACACACACACCTGTCTATATAACTAACACAGGGGTATCGTTCTACACTGGCCAACGGGGGACTTATGTAACGATGTCTACCTATACAAGAGGGGACTCGTATACCCTCCAATGGAACTGTGTGTGTGTCTGTCTTCATTATTATTTTTCTCTCTTCATCGATACCGTCTCTGCTTGGTTATGCTTTAGGGTTTATGACAGAAAATAGCTCTTCAAGGTAACGATTTCAAGTCACTACTTTATACAACGAATAATAATTTTATTAATCAAAATGAACCGGACCCCAGTTGGATGGCTCAGAACGACACCAGTTTGGCTGTTTTCACAAACACACTAAAGATTTTGGACGTCAATCTTAAAATGTTATGTTGACTTGCTGAACTGAACCACCCGTTGTTAACCAGTCATCATCAGTTAACTGACACAATTTGAAAGTTAGATTAAAATTAAATGGAATTCGAATAAATAAGTGTCTGTGACACATTAATCATGGATTTTTGAAAATGACTGTTCGTGTAGTGTGTAATAAAGTTCTAAGTGAATGAAAACATCCAGCAAAGTTTTATATCTGAAAGTGCACCGTATATATAAAGTTATTGTCTTTCAAAAGTGAGAGTCGACTGAGTCTATGAAATGAATTGTTTTTGAAACGAGTCATTGGCCGTTTCGTAGTGACGTAGATATGAAACATTAGCATATTGGCAGTAAACCAGAATAAAGGTGTGTATAGGCCTACTCAAATGAACAAAACTAAAGTGCAAAAAATAGTACACGTTTTACACAACATCATTTTTTAACTGAAAACATTTCATGCGTTTTGGCCGTTCATTTACAAGGAAATGCAATCTTGGGTCCTGATAATGCAAGCTTTTGAAACCGATGCCTTTAAAAAATAAATAAACTCACACACTCACTCACTCACTCACACACACACACTCACTCACAAACACTCACACACTCACTCACTAACTCACACACTAACTCACACACTCACTCACACACTCACTCACTCACTCACTCACAGTTACACACTCACAAACACTCATTAACTCACACTCACCCACCCACCCACTCACTCACTCACTCACTCACACACACACACACACACTTACACGCTCACAAACACTCACACACTCACAAACACTCATTAACTCACACTCACCCACTCACTCACTCACTAACTCACCCACTCACACACTCACCCACTCACTCACTCACACACACTCACACACACTTATGGCTCGTTTCCACTGAGGGGTACGGTACGGTACAGTACAGTTCAGTACAGGTCGGGTCGGGTACACCATGATCAGGCTTGCGTTTCCACCGCCAACAGTACCCTTACTTGATAGGCGTGGTATGCTGGAAAGAAGCGATCGACGTCATTTTCGCGCGAAGAAAGCGACATAGTAAACAACAATGGACAGACAGCAGATCTTGTTCGTGCTTCTCGGCATGTTTGTCCCTAGAAATAAGCGCTGGCATTATGCGTTTCCAAGAACCCAACGCAAAAAATCCGAAGCCAAATCCGACCCAGGAGAATGATCCCGAGGACGCGAGTCCAGTAATTCTGCTAATGGAAAAGCGCGTTCTTGAACGCGGGACTCTACTGTGGCTCTGTGACTCAATCCGGTTATCTCTGTATGTTCATTTTAGGCAACAATAAAACGAAATATGTTATAAAACACCACTCTGCTTCTTTTCGATTTCATTTTGATACATTTTAAACATTCTAAAGCACACAAATGTGGTTCAGGCAACGCATAGCCTATTGATTATATTCACTGCATGTATTTAACGTTATATTTATAACAAAACTAAATATACAACAACCCTGCCTCTTTTCGTTAAAATTTAAAAATATTAAACATATTCCAGGCAATAGGCTATGTAATGTAATGTATTCCATATCGCATTGGTACAAATGTTGCAATAAACAACATTACAGATGATCTTGTAATAAAATGTTAAAAAATGACAAAACTATCTCTTTTGTTGAATTTCAGTTTCATCAATAATAGCCATTATAAAAGTATAAGTAAAAGGTACAAAAGATATACAGTAAAAAGCTTAAATAACATCAAGAAACAATTCAGTCAGTGAAATATACAAATTCAGCGCTAAAAGATATGAAACTTCACGTTGCCTTCTGCCAAAACTATTGGCCAGGGAACGAATTATAGTTTCACGAGACCAAAGATCACCTGCAAGGTTTATACAAGACGAACTATATATCATGTTCAACCACTACAGAGACGTGTCAGCCGAGTCAGCGGCAAACATCAGAACGACTAGCCGAGGAAAGGCTGCTCCAGGCAAGGGACACGAGCGCGAGCGTCCGGTGATCGCTTGGAATGGATCTCAGTCAAATTATCATAAATCTATAAATAAACCACAGATTTGAGCTTTAAAAAACTACTTTCTCGCCTGAAATACTCTTAAAACTACATTTCGTGACACAATAACAGTAGAATTTTATTTCAACTGAATGCTTCTAATGCGCTTGTAGTGCGCGCGAGTGACGATACTCTGTCCACCAATCACCGTTCTGCAGTGAGTCTAGCTCCACCTTTTAGTACCCTTTCGCTGTGCTCGGTACCCCAACGGAAGGGTACCCAAAAAGTGGTACGGTACGGTTCGGCTTTTTGGTACCATTCACAAGTTTTGACAGTGGAAACGCAAATAATTGCGTACCGAACCGAACTGTACCGTACCACTCAGTGGAAACGAGCCATTACACGCTCACAAACACTCACAAACACTCACTCACGTCACACACACACACAAACACACCTGAGCTTTAAGGAGTGCCTGTTCAGCAGAGGTTATGTCTGTGACGTCAGTGCTGATTGTGTTCAGTCTGGTCTGGATCTGCTCCAGCGCTCTGGACTCCAGCAGCTCCGACAACACTACAGAGAGGAACACACAAACACATTATACACACACAGAATGCACAGACAAACATTCCTCTAACCGAAAATATTTAATATTGATATTTTTTGGCAATGATATTTTGAGTGTTGCTATGCAGCGGCTAGAGTGCAGCATGAAACACTGCTGTGATGTCCTCTAGCCACGAACACCAGCGTCCTCACGGCATACACTGTACATCGAACACTTCCTCTTTGTGAATTAATAATGAATGTGAAAGGGTCCTTCTAGGATGTGGACTATCAGCGAAGACACCAAAACAACTGCCTGTGGCTCATTTGTGCTTCTCATTATGTGTGTGTGTGTGTGTGTGTGTGCACTTTCATGCGTGCGTGTGCATGTGTGTGTGTGGTTAGCTTGGATCCCAGATGTTAGAGGTCGACAAGTCAAATAATGGAACATTAGTTTTCCGGTTGTCCCACGAACATTAAACTGTGTGTGTTTGTGTTTTCATGCAACTTTACTCCAGGGGCAAAATAGCTGAAAAATGGCCCAGATGGGATGAGGCAAACACTCATTCTGAGGACATCCTTGAAGGTAAAAATGACTCATAAATAGAGCAAATAATATTTTTTGTTTATGGATCAGGGGTTTGTTCTGGTCTTTAGTCATTATAATAACCTTCATATAAATACATCAGCAGTAGACATGAGTGTGTGAACTTCTGACACTGAGCTGGGAATGTGCACAGTAAGGAAACACTATTTTTAAGTCAAGCGACATGTTGTCGTTTTCATTCTGGTTTAATACAGTCGCTATGAGCAGTTGTGCGTAAAACAACAGACGTCTGTGGCATGTCCTCGTTTCCATGGCTAGATACATGTGGATGTAAGAGAGATTTGCTGGAGCTTTAAGGTTAAACACTGATGTGCTTTTACTTGGAGCTGTTTCAATCACACACACACACACACACACACACAGGTTTATCAGTGTATAAAAGCTTTCTCAGGGGCCAAACTGACTTTACAGCCATAAATAGACTGCTCTCTCTCAGTCCGCCTCGGCTCCACAAATGATTTACCTGTTGCGTAAGTCACCATTTCTGTCTTTCAACAAAACGGATGGGACTAAGAGAAACAGAGACAGAGAAAGAGAGGTCCATCTTGGGACCAAATCAAATCCCAGGACTTGTAATCTCTCTGTAGATCTGCTCTAAAACCCAGGGAACGTATTTTAAGGTCACAGTTACACTATGTAAGAAAGAAGTTTCATACAAAGTGACTTACAGAACATTCAAGGATTACATGAAGGTTATATATAGGTTGCCATTGCTAGTTTGGGGCTGCAAAATGATATAAAAAATGTCCCAAAAAATTTTTTTTGCCTAAAAATTAAACAAAATTCCAAATTATATTTATTATTTATTTATTTTTTAAATTTATTATTTTTTTATTTTTATTATTATTTATCATTTTTATTTTATTTATTATTTATTATATTTTATTTTATTCAAATTTATTTAATTTTTTACCATAAATGCATTTATTCAGCAACCACAATCACAAACAATAAACCCGAATATTTATTATTTAATTTTTATTTATTTATTATTTATTTATTTATTTTTTATTATTATTTATTATTTTTATCTTATTTATTATTTATTATATTTTATTTTATTCAAATTTATTTAATTTTTTACCATAAGTGCATTTATTCAGCAACCACAATCACAAACAATAAACCCGGGATTCATGACAGGGAAGGTTCGATGATTTTAACCCCTTAACTGTCACCGTCCCGTATACGGGACGCCTAACTTTACTTCGATTTATTACTATTAAATCCTAATCTAATTATGACAAACTATATATCGTTGGAAAGGTCTAAGACTTCTAAATAGATATTCTACCCCTGTTTTGTGTTACAAATTATGTAGGAAGAGTAATTGATGAATTTATGACAAGAGTGCACCTCAAAAAAATCTGCATCATAACATGAGTTTTGACTTTTGTCACAAAAAGTCGATGTACCCACTTTTAATCATTGAAACTTCTGTTTTTATGCTAAAAGTTCATAATAAAACTTATAATCTAGTATTTTTCAATAAAAATAAAAAAATAAAGCATAATATTATCCTCTAAAAATGATATTTATATTTATTATCCTCTAAAATATAATATTATTTTTTATCATCTTTTTATTATATCACATCACATATATTAGTAGTTATCATAAATTAGGTATCATTTGAAAGCTTATAAAGTCAGAATTCATCGTGTGAAAACTGTTTTATAATTGAACGTTGCGTTACCATAGAAACGGTACTTATTTTATCAGGCTCCTCCCCTTTTGGGCATCATTATAGTCCACATTTATGATCAAAACCTTTTCTAATCTTGACAAAACACATATTGTCAGAAAGGTCTGAGTCTCAAGGTTCCAAATTTTGTGACAGAATTGATATTTGGACAGAAATGTATTAATTTGTGAAGGCAGAATGTATACAACTAAATTCAATGGAATTCAATGGCACCCGGTGGCTATTTTTGGTACTACGCCTAAACAAAATCTCATGGGAACTTCAATTTTTGTGATATCAACTTCAAATCTGGAACATAACTTGGTTAGATTTATGGCTTTGATTTTATAGTAATTTTAGAGTAAAAAATATTTGTAAAATATATATTTTATATAAAATAAAAAAAAATATCATACAGTATATTTGATTTACTGTAAATTTAAACTTCCATAACTTTTTCATACTTTCATTTTTTGAAGTGTTTTCACTTCAGCAATATTCTGCTGAGTGTTCTCTTTAAAACAAGACCAAACTTGGGTATATATTCCAAAGCATTGTTAAATTACAACCATTTAAGTTTGAATAGTGCATTTTAACCCCCATTCTCAAAAAGGGGGGTGACAGCTAAGGGGTTAAGCACTTGAATGGGGAAAGGAAATCTCAAAAACTGCTATTTTGAAAAACATTCAAAAAGATATTTAACGTAATCGATCGAATCTGGCACCTGTATAATACATTTTGTATCTTAAGCTCAAATCACTCTTAAACATGTATTTTTCAAAGAAGTTAATTTAATGTCCATGCTAAGTAAACTTTATTAAAAAAAGGTGTTGGGCTACATCTGAATTTACCTACATCTGTACTGTATAGCAAGCGAAAAACAGTATGTGACAAGAGTAGTTTGTCCGAAAGTACAAAGTCCCTACCCAGATAGCAAACTGACGTTGAATCAACGTGGAAACATGACATCGAAACAACGTTGATCCGACATTGTTTTGCTCATCGAATTAACGTTGAACGTCAGACGCGCCATTCTTCAAAACTAACGGAAACTAACTTGAAATCAACGTTGTTTCAACGTTAGGAAAGCAAACCAATTGCGTCGATTTTCATTTAGCTTTGAAGAATGGCGCGTCTGACGTTGGTTCAACGTTAATTCGATGAGCAAAACAATGCCAGATCAACGTTGTTTCGATGTCATGAGAGACGTCGTTTCCACGTTGATTCGATGTCAGTTTGCTGTCTGGGTAGGCACAAAGCACCCGATGACCTACTACTTCTGGCGGGAGTCTGAGGTGCATCTGATGACACTTTAGTATCCCATGAGGCCACTGGGAGATGAGTTGAAAAGGGCAGTGAAGTGATGCACAAAGGTCACTTAGCAAATTAGCATTTAGCTTAGCAACATGCTAACAGCTCTAATGAAATCAGTCACTCTGTAGGTCAAACGTGGAAGCGAGTTAGCATTTTAGCTCTTCCAGTTCCATCGTCACGAAGTCAATGGGTTTTTTGAATTGGGTTTTGGTTACCCCACTCATGGTTTTAAGCTGTTATGTGTCTTGGGTTGATGCTAACAAGTGGCTAACGCGACTACAGAAGCCGTCGAGGAGATTAAACGTCCTCACGCTGAACATGTAAACTCAGTCGCTTTTACAGCATCGTCATGCTTATAATTGGGCTCTTATAAACTATTATAACTCTAATGCTCTGGGAAAATGTTTTTAGATAAGAACTGAAAGAGTTGTGGGAAGTCGTGGAGGATGAGTAAATGAAGACAGGATTTTCATTTTAAGAAAACTATCCCTAGGAATATTCTGTTCTTTCTCCAGAAGTGATTTAAATTCTCTTTGATTTGTACCTCAGAATGAAACGCTAAACTACCAATTTTCACATTCCCAAGCTCCCTCAAGTTGCTGACTGGAGTGGCATGCTGTAAATGTTGCGAGTGTTTTGTAAGGGCTGTGATCTGGCCATGTGTACCTGTGGTGATGTCCTGCTGCCGTGTCTTGAGCTCTTGAACGGTCGAGCTGAAGCGGGATGCCAGCGTCGTCACACTGGAACTCATGGTATCAGGAACACCGGGTTCTGCGGCCAGACGCTCCGTCTGATCACGGAGATCCTCCACCTGCGGCTGAAGCTTTTCCAGCTCTGCTACTCGAGCCTGAAACACAGATGCAGCACAAAATCACATAAGGCCGTCTCAACAGTAAAGCTCTTTCACTAGCGTCAGTGTTTCAATGAAGAACCTTTGATGTTCATGGAATCCTTCAATTCTACAAAACGTTCTTTACACTCTTATAAATAAAGGTTTCGAAAGGGAGTTTTTGCTGTGATACCATACAGGAACCAGTTTGGGTTCCCTAAAGAACCTTTCAGTGATCAGTTAACCATTGTTTAGTGTGCAATAGCACATTTTAGTAATCTATAAAGAATTTGTTTAACAATGGAAAGGTTCCATGGATGTTAAAGGGACGCTCCACTTTTTTTGGAAATAGGCTCATTTTACCACTCCCCCAGAGTTAAACAGTTGAGTTTCACCGTTTTCAAATCCATTCAGCCGATTTTCTGATATTTAGACGAATATCAGTAACCAGACAGTTTCTGGTCTCATTGACTTCCATAGTAGGAAAAAAATATACTGAAGTCAATGAGACCAGAAACTGTCTGGTTACTGATATTCGTCTAAATATCAGAAAATCGGCTGAATGGATTCGAAAACGGTAAAACTCAACTGTTCAACTCTGGGGGAGTGGTAAAATGAGCCTATTACCAAAAAAGTGGAGTATCCCTTTAACCCAGACAGCAAACTGACATTGAATCAACGTGGAAACGACGTCTCTCATGACATCGAAACAACGTTGATTTTGCTCATCGAATTAACGTTGAACCAACGTCAGACACGGCATTCTTCAAAGCTAAATGAAAATCGACACAATTGGTTTGCTTTCATAACGTTGAAACAACGTTGATTTCAAGTTGATTTTCCGTTAGTTTTGAAAGAATGACGCGTCTGACGTTGGTTCAACGTTAATTCGATGAGCAAAACAATGTCAGATCAACGTTGTTTCGATGTCATGAGAGACGTTGATTCAATGTCAGTTTGCTATCTGGGAGAGGTTCTTCATGGAACCATCAATGCCAATAAGAACATTCGTTTTTAAGAGTGGATAGTGGGAAAAACGTTCTTTAGATTCATAAATGTTCTTCAAATGAAGACAAAGTGGTTCTTTAAAGAACCGTTCACTGAAAGGATATTTGAGGAACTCTAAATCATTGTATTGCATTGCTACAAATCCTTGATTTTTTTTTTTTTTGAGGGAACGACAACGATATGCTTAAAACGGAGACGTTTTTTCTTTGGGTTTTCCACGTACAGATGACACCATTGTCAAAACGATCCCCATTCACACCAATCCGCAGAAATGAGTAAAAACGCTGTATTCTGCTCCAGGCCATTAGATGGCGATGAAACACTATAGACTGAACACGTTACACACATGTGTATGATGTCATTTGCATTTTGGTTGTGCACACGGAGACCGTTTTCAAAAACTTGCACTTTGAAACCCGTTGTTAAAAGTTTACATTTTCCGGCACCTAAAAGCAACTGTCGTATAAACGAATGGCCAAAACGTTGAAAACGGTGTTGTCTAAACAGCCCCTAATGGTGCGTTCACACCGGACGCGAATAGCGCGTCAGGCGCGAATGATTTCAATGCGAAGTCAATGCAAAGACGCGTTACGTGCGTAAAAAATTCCTGCGACGCAAATGAGGCGTAGAGCGCAGCGCGGAAGACGCGAATACGCCTTGTTCGCGCGAATTGAGTGTCTGGCACATTAAGCGCGAATGATTTAGTGCTATTTGTGCATTCACGCGTTTGACACAAATTCGCGTCTGCCGCCCAAGTTGAAAAATCTGAACTTTGCCGTCAATTCACGCCACGTTAACCAATCAGGAGCCTCTGAAGGGTCCGGCGGACACAAATATACAGCGACGATGATCCCCACGCCGCTGTTCTGCTCTCCAGAGTAAATACAGAGCGGTGACTCTCTCGATGAATGCCAACGGATTTGGATTCTGACACGCGTACATTACACTTCAAACTTTTATTTTTTACGCGCGTCAGTTTCACTCTTGACACGCGAATTAACAAAAAGTGGTCAAGCGTCAAACTAGACACGTCAGGCGCGAATTTGACGCGCTATTCGCGTTCGGTGTGAACGCAGCATAAGAGTGTACAGTTAAATTTCTGTTAACATCGTTTTTTCTTTGGGTTTTCCACGTACAGATGACACCATTGTCAAAACGATCCCCATTCACACCAATCCGCAGAAATGAGTAAAAACGCTGTATTCTGCTCCAGGCCATTAGATGGCGATGAAACACTATAGACTGAACATGTTACCCGCATGTGTATGATGTCATTTGCGTTTCGGTTGTTCACACGGAGACCGTTTGCAAAAACTTGCACTTTGAAACCCGTTGTTAAAAGTTTACATTTTCCGGCAACTAAAAGCAACTGTCGTATAAACGTTGAAAACGTTGTTGTCTAAACAGCCCCTAATGGTGCGTTCACACCGGACGCGTTACGTGGTAAAAAATTCATGCGGCGCGAATGAGGCGTAGAGCGTGGCGCAGAAGACGCGAATACTCCTCATTCGTGCATCAAGTTTGCGCGAATTGAGCGTCTGCCGCGTTAAGCGCGAATGATTTAGTTAGTGCTATTTGTGCATTCATGCGTTTGACGTGAATTCGCATCTGCCGCCCAAGTTGAAAAATCTGAATTTTGGCGTCAATTCACGCCACGTTAACCAATCAGGAGCTTATATACGGCGACGATGATCCCCACGCCGCTGTTCTGCTCTCCAGAGTAAATACAGAGCGGTAACTCTCTCGATGAATGCCAACGGATTTGGATTCTGACGCGCGTACATTACACTTCAAACTTTTATCAGTTTCACTCTTGACACGCGAATTAACACAAACTAGGCGCGTCAGGCGCAAATTTGGTGCGGAATTCACGTTCGGTGTGAACGCAGCATAAGAGTGTACAGTTAAATTTCTGTTAACATCTGATCTGAGAACAGTATCTTGCATAAAAAGTGTCCTGGAACGTGACGGACCTCACAGTCGTCTCTGAGTGTCTGGAGTTCCTGCTGGTTGTCTTTTGCTCTGAAGTCTTTCGAGGAGATCAACCATTTCTCCTGTTCCTGCAGGACTCCATCGGCAGCCTTCAGTCCTGATAGAACATGAGCTCGGTTCCTCAGCTCCTGGATCAGGTTCTGGCAGCTCTCCCATTCCCTACACACAGAGTCCAGGCCAGAACGGGCCACCTCTGCAGACAGGCCTTCTATAAAGACAGATGGAGTGAACTGAATCGGTAGGAGAAGACAAAAAACATAATTTATCTTCCTAAACCCGTAATAATTCCCAACCTTTCTCCATCTGTTCAATCATCTTCTCTCCATTCTCCACCATCTCTTTCACCAGAGCCTCATTTTCAGAAAGCTCCACCCCCAGGACCTACAGAGACGGGACGAAAACATTCAGTAGGCTAAATTTATGATCAAGTAAATGTAAGTGTGTGTCAACACGATATGTCACCTGTAGTTTTTCCTTCAGGACAGGCGAGTCTCCAGCAGCTCCGGCGGATGATTTCCATGCAGCCAGCTGAGACAAAAGCTTGGGAACATCGGTTTCAGCTCTAAAAAACACAAACACATCACATCAGAGTTCGCATGAGGGAGTGCTACAGCTGAGCAGAACAACACAGAACGCTGTATAGCTAATGCTAACGTTCACAAATGTGCTGATTATGAACATAGGCAAAACCAAAGAATGAAAGAAATCCATGATATGTTTTGCTTGAACAGATGCTAATCTGTAATACTTGAGATGTGATGGTTTAAGCCAAGTTCACACAACATGATTTTAAGCTAATTTGCAAATGGTTGAGCTCGCCGACAGGTCAGGGTGTTATCGCGTGCAAATCGCGGGGGATTAGCGGGCGATGAACGCTCGCCAATCTGTTAGCATGAACAACGCATCAAAGACGCTCGCAGACGCCTTGCAGAAAAATATCTAACATGCTAGATATCCAGAGCTGTCGCACGACTCAACCTCAGTGATGTCATGAGCTCCAGCCAATCAGAGCAAGGCATGGGTTGAGGTCACCGGGTAAATCTTATTTTTTCTTTTTTTTTTTCAGAGCAATCATCGCGCAAACAGTGTGCAGCGCTAGTTTCTGTCTGACGTCCATATTCGCGTGTTGTGTTTTTCGTCTTCTTCACTGGGTATTGGCTCGTGCGCCGTTTCGCGACATTTCCGGTTCGTGTTATCGCGTGATTTTTCGTGACAAAATGTGGTTTGTAGACAAGATCGAATCGTTGGGTGACAGAGTTGTCGTCAACTGCTGTAGTGCGTTACCTCCTGCTGCGGATCAATCACGGTGTGTCGTGTGTGTGAACAGCTCAACAACTCGAACACTCATGAAGTCATGTAGTGTGAACCACACAGTTCAGCCCGACGTTTTTAGTGTGAACAAGGCTTTAATTGTCAAAAAAAATACACTGGCTGGAAAGACATCATCAGATAGACTGTCTCAAGCAGGTCCAAAATGTTTGTGTGTGTGTGTGTAGCCCATTGCAGAATAAATCCTGGATTTTTTTCCGTTTTTTTTTTAACCCTCAGGTGCTCTTGGTTTCGGAGTCACACTTGTTATCTTCCCGGTCAAAAGTGACCGGACACCTAAAAACGAAACTTTCTCCATCCCAGTAAAACCAATGCAATTTATTTTTGTTCTATAATATTTATTCTTTGTAATTTAGTATTTTGAGACAATTTGACTGAATTTATTAATATTTATGCAATATTTATGGTCTATTATTGCCATGGAAAAATATATATATTTTTCTATATATATTATTTTTTCAAAAAATTATTAATGCAGTATTTTAGTTTAATATAGAGTCTAGGCCTTCAGAAAAAAAATATTTTTGAAGAAAATTAGCACCATCTGGTTACAGTATAGAGAAAAAGCGTAGAATCATGGTGTAACCACTAGATGACATGTACAGCTCTCTATGGAGAAGCATGTGAATTCCCCAGATGTTTATCAACACATTTTTTTGTTTTTTGGTGGATTTGAATATACAGTTGAAACAATCTCAAAAACAATTTTTTATTAAAAAAATGTAAAATAAATAAATAAATAAATAAAAAATTGTGAATTTTTGTGTTTTTGTCAATTTCCCATTCATTTCCTATGGGGGTCATTTTTGACCGAAGACCACAAGTGTGACTATTTTTTTTAAGACCACTTAGCATGCTCAGATCATGAACTCATTTTTTTTGTGTTCACATACATAATGCCATAAAAGTCACCAAGTTTCATAACATTCCGATGAAGCTGTGATTTTTAAAAATTAAAAACAGGAAATTTTTCGGTCAGAAATGACTGAAGAGCACCTGAGGTTTAATTATCGCAGCCTAAAATGACTGAGAAAGACAAAACGCGAGTTGTTTTTGTCAGGCATGCTTGTGTTTGTCGTACAGTCTCCTGAGCTCGCCGTCTGTATCGAGATGCCGTCGTTTGGGTGGGGCGGGTGGAGGAAGCTCTCGGTCGCTGCTCGTGAAGCTCTGCTCCGTCCGTGTTGTTACAGTTGTGACTGTCTCCATGACAAACCTCTCCTGTACCTGGGACATCCCGGTCACAGACACCGCTTCGCTCACCTGGAAACAGAACAGACACATGGAATCAAAAGCTCATGTGCAACAGTGCACACAAGAGAGATGTGTACTGTATCTGACCTGGCTGGAGCAGTCCTCCAGTTTTTGGACCAGGTTGTCCCAGCGTTGGGTCAATTGGTCTGTGTCGGTCTCGATCCTCTGAGCTGCGGCTGGACTGTCTAACAGCAACATCACGTCCTGTCCGGCATCCGACAGAGCACTCAGGGTCCTCCGCTTCTGGGCCATGTCCTCCTTGAGACTCTGCCATGGGGTCAGAGGTCAAAACAGTGATGCTCTTATCGACCAGACAGAATTCGGCTGGATAATGTTAATACAAAGTCATGCATGTTTGTCTACTCACGGCTAATCTGCGGACGCTGCCATTTATTTCACTGGGGTCTTTAAAATCACAAGTCTGGACTTCAATCAAGGCCTTCTCCTTTTCCGACAGCCATGATCCAAACAAACTCTGAGCGGACAAAAAAGACAAACATTTAAATAATCATCGCATCAATATTTATAGGTTAATCCAAATAAAATCGGGATGGGCAACGATTAATCGCGATTAATCGCTAGCAAAATAAAAGTTTGTGTTGTTTACATAATATATGTGTATGTAGTGTGTATAATTAATTTGTATATATAAATACACACACATGCATGTATATATTTAAGAAAAATATGTTATTAATATGTCAAATATTTATATTTATATATAATATTAATTATGTATAAATATTAGTGCTGTCAAAACGATTAATCGCATCCAAAATAAAAGTTTGTTTTTACATAATATATGTGTGGGCACTGTGTATAATTATTTTAGATATATAAACACACACACATGCTTGTATATATTTAAGAAATATTTTCATGTATATTCTGTATATAGATTTATATATAATTTATATTATATAGAAATATAAATATTTTGTATATAAATAATTTTTTTTCTTAAATATACATGCATGCGTGTTTTTATATATATATACAAAATAATTATACATAATGCACCCACATATATTATGTAAACACAAACTTTTATTTTGCATGCGATTAATCGCGATTAATCGTTTTGACAGCCCTAATAAATATATATAAAGAATGTACATGCAAATTTTTCTTAAATATATACATACATGTGTGTATTTATATATACAAATTAATTATACACACTACATACACATATATTATGTAAACACAAACTTTTATTTTGTTAACGATTAATCGCGATTAATCGTTGCCCATCCCTAATCCATGCACAGTATTTTAGCATGCAAGCATGAAACGACACTAATTTACAGTAATATCACAGAGCAAATCTTCTGATTTGCATCACAGTGCAGTGTCCTGTGACTGCAAACTGATGGAAGTGGTCTAGACGAGTGAAGATTGTGTGTGTACTGTACACTAATGATGTACTGGGTCAATGGTAATGGTCTCTGCAGGTCATAAACAGCCATAATTCAATCTCACTCTTTCCCTGAATGCAGTCTGAACTGTTAAAAATAGCAACCTGACCCTTAAATGTATTCTATGAACATTTTAAGTGTAAGATAAGAGCACAACACAATAGGGCCCAACACTGAGCCCTGAGGCACACACCCGATAATCTTTCAGCCAGCAGCTGTAGTGACGTCAGGCTTGTGCTGGATTGAAATTAATGTATGGATGGGCAAATTCAAATATATTTAAGTACACAAACTTTTATTGATTATTAACCCTAAAACCGTATTCTGGACAAATGTGGGCAAAATAGTTTTGATTTATTTTTAAAAAATACTTCCCTTGATCTGAGCGGTACAAGACTTGGCTACTTTTCCTAAGTTTGCCTAAGTTTTTGACTCAATTCTACAATGTTAAGTGGGTGAACAAAAAAAACTCCTTAATCTTGTTTTTGGGTCAAAAATGGGCACCCATAGAAATGAATGGGAAAAAACTGTAATTTAGAGCGTTCTAAAATAAGCCAAAATAAGACATCAGGTGACAGCAAAGTCACTTCATCTTTAGGTTTTAGCTCTAAGAACTTATCGGAATGATATTTTAATGTCGTTAAAAAAAATGTAAAACATAAAACATAAAAATAAGCATAATTTACATAGAAAATATGGTACTTTTTGAAGTAAATAAATTCAAAAATACCCCCAAAATAAAAATAAACACCATAAATGGATAGACGAAACTTTATCGAAGACAGTGATATAACATTTATAATAAATAAAAATTAGGATCACACCCGAGTCCTCTGTGCCCACATTTGTCCACAATTACAGGATTGAGGGCTATAAAGTGAATACAGTTTGAGGGCTACACAATTACAGATCATGAAAACGCATTTAAATTAAAAATTTGTTTCAATTTGCAAACTCCAATAATTATCAATGATCAATGTCGGCCTCATTATTGATCAATATTTATAATTTATAGTTTATTTATACACTCCACAGATCCATAAAGAAATTGGAAGATATGCATCTCAATATAAAGCACCATATGATTGGAATACTTCGCTTTTTAACTTCTATTCCAATATTTAAAAGTCATTTAGCTCAACATCTTCAGAATACATGCAATTGCTTTTGATTTTTGATTTTGCATTATTTTATTTTATTATATTTATTTCTCACTGTAACTTTTTTTTGGCATGGTACATATATATTTTTTGTCTGTATATGAGTTTACTTGTGTTTTGATGTTGTCTTGGTACAAATGATATGGTTTACTCCGTTTAGGGAGGAGTGTGTCACCTTTAGGGAGACTTGTATCAATAAATGTCTTGTTTGGTTTTGGCTTATATATTTAGCTATATAGTACTATTGTAAAGCATGTTTTTTTGTTGTTTTTCTTGTGTATTTGTTTTTTTGGTTTTGGTTTTTGCTATTTGTCATGTTAAATTCCAGCTGCTGTAAGGTCAATTTTTGATTTGAATCTATAATCGAGATGGCTCATCTTAAGGGGCTATTCCTCTTTAATAAAAATGTCAAACATGTTGGCCTCACCTGGTCATCAAGCAGCCGCTGCCACACCAGCTGCATTTCCTCCAGTTTGTTCCAGCGTTCCTCGGTCCAGCGACACACTGCCGCCCAGCGCTCCCCCAGTGACTGTGAAGAGCAGAAGGAAAGACGAGAGAGAGAAAGTTATTGAATGAAGGACTTTCATGGCCTCAGGGAGAGTCAAATGTCTGTTCTTGCTGCACTGCATCCAATGAATTCTCAACACTGCGTCCAACATTAACAGATCTCACTCCTTCGAAGAATGGAGGAAGCTTGAAACAACTTGGTTTGATTACCTTTGCACTTTAGTAAGAAGAAATGTACTATAAGATTCATTCTTTTCAGCATTCACTGAGAGATATAAACATTTTTCAAATATAAGCTATACTCTCAAAATACAAATATGATCAGAAACAGCTTTCTAATGGGCAGTCTGGAGCAGGGTTTGCATATGGTTATGTGTTTTGTTTCACTACTGCACATGAAAATTAGAGCTGAAGAAACACCAAATGACAGTTCAAAAGTTGTAATGATTTATATTTTCTCTGAACCGCCATCTTACAGTAATTCCAACACAACAAGAAAAAGCCGCATTTTATCCACTACCTGCAGTTGGTCCTCCAGGGCAGCGGTGGCGCTCTCCCCACTGTTCTCATCCACAACTACAACCATGTGCGTGAGAGAGTTCACCTTTACCTGCTCCACCTCCAGATCATTCTGCAGCACCTGAAGATGTAGTGAAGCCAACACAGGTCAAAGGTTAGGGGCTAAAGAATACCCGCTTTATCGATTTTCTTCATTTAGGCCGTGTGTCCACCAAAGCGTTTTTAGCCAGCTGAAACGCTAGATGCTCTGCTGAAGACGCCGTGCTTTGGGCACTTAAGAGCGTTTTTTTCCATTGAGACGTTTCGTTGCTATGATACAGAATATCTGCAGCAGTTTGAATGTTGTGACAGTTGGTCGGTGTGGTTTAGTCCCGCCCCTCCTCCACTGTGATTGGACGGCTGGGTAAAAAGTGACAGTGATGAGCGCTGCGTTTTATCCAAAGTTGAACATTTTTCAACTCTCGGCGACCAGTAAAAACGCTGCGTGCTCGGCGCTTCAGCATGAAAAAAAACGCTCAGCGCCTCGGTACGCTCATGGCGTTTAAAAAACGCGGCGCTCCCATTGAAAACAATCGAAAACATACGCCAGGCGTGTAGAAAAACGCTTTGGTGGACACACGGCCTTACATACGAAATACATACTTATTACAGCCCTAACGATAAAGGACTTTGAAGGCCGATACCGATACAAATATTTATTGGTTTTGAAATCCGATATTCCGATATATCGGCCGATATTTTTTATTTTATTCTATTTTTTTTTCCAGAAACGCGCAACAAAACATTAACAGATTTCCCTAACATTAGTTATTTATAGTTATTTATGAGTTTTAACTAAAATAATATGATAATGCATTTTAAAAAGAAAGTTGTTTCTTTTATTGTCACAACAGAACAGCGGAACATCAAAAAATATTAAAGTTCTGATAAATAAAATAATAATTGGCCCCTACATTGCTTTATAAGCTGTGTGGCGCGATATACACGAGTGTTGCCAACAGGGACGGTGTAGAGTGCCCTCTGGTGGACAAACTATACAACTCCAACACTCATGACATGGTTGAAGCGTGTTTCGTCCGTTTTTATTTTATTTTTGAAATATTCATTTATCTATCATAACTGCCGATACCGATAGTTTGGAAAATGCCGAATATCAGCCTGCCGATAAATCCTATAGTATCCAGCTGCAGACCCGCAGCACACCAGTTTCAGAACCCCAGCGCCAGAACCGGAAGTAAGGGGCGGAGTTAGGTTCTAACCAACACCAGCGCCAGGAACGCAAGTGAGGGGCGGAGCTTAGGTTTGAAACCTAATAACGCCACCTAACGTAATTTGGAGGGTATTTTACACATGAAACAGCTTTTACTGAACAAGAAACGTCCTACTCTCTACGTATGTTATGATGCTATACATTACTGTACAATAAGCATTTTAAAACATTGATTTTGTGTAATATAATTGTATATAGTTTCAGTTATTCGTTTTATTGTATTATGAGTTACTTCCTGATCATGATGGTGAAAAAATAATACTTGAAACTTATGGGCATTTTAATGTATAACAGTTTAATAATTTTAGCTAAGCGGTTTATACATACGTGTAGACTTAGGAAGGTAAGACCTTTGTTTGTTTTTTTTTGTTTTTTATGGAGGAGTTAGCTTTGTATAATAAAGCTTTGAAAGATATAAAACAAGACAAATCATTGGAGGTTTTCAAAATTATACACAATTTGATAACTCATTAGACCTCTGTGATATTTTATGTTCTATTATTTATTTATTCTGTTTACAAAAATCTTAAATTGTTTTGATATTGAAGATGTATTTGTAAGATGATTTTGATTGTTTAATAAAAAAATAAAAACGCATGGGTATTTTTTGGTTTTTTGTGTGTGTGTGTGTGTGTGTGTGTGTGTGTGTGTTCATTTTGGGTTGAATATGACCAAGGCATGTTCTCATGTTGCTCAGAATATGTAGTAAAATGTGGGATTTCTTCAATTTTTAGGTTCTGTACGCCTGTGCGAGCCTCCATATATAGCGTGGAAGCGCTCGGGTGATGTGGTCCCCTTCCTATGAGACCGTGAGACTCCTAAATATAAGCATGTGTGTGGGAGCGAACGTGTGTGTGCTCTTCACTCGCTAGCTGAACAAACATGTCGAGGTGGTGTTTGCCCCTCGTTCACTGGAGCATGAGCTGATTTGCTTATTCATTCTTCTCACAACTCAATCTCTTTCTCCTCTCAGCAGTCATGGTAAATTCACACTGGAGAACGCTTTTATTTGCAAACAGGTTATGCACACACACACACACACGGGATGCGAGTCACTCATTAACTCCACAGGACTCCTGAGGACAGTTTTATTGCTCAGAGGTCGCTATTTCAGGAGAGTTTATGAACGTTAATATCCACTTATAATTCTCTTTTAATCTTTTTCTTCAATCTATTTTCCCTATTTCTCACAATCATCAATGGACTTCACCATAAATGACGAACAACCCGAATAAGTGCAAGCTTTAAAGCTCACCGAACTGTTGGACACGTACAAAACACCTCTGATTTCTTTGGGAAATTCCTTTAACAATGGTCAACGGGTGTTATGTTGCATGTAATTTGGTAGTAGGTATCCAGAGTGGCTGTTTAATGGAGTTTTGTTCGTTCTTTTCATCCAGAAATCATAAAAAAATACAAGCATTGGATCAGACTTGTCCTATGTTGGTTTAATTTTTTTAATGATATTTATTCCATTGAATAAAAAGATTGAACAGATAAAGAGTGTGTGTTTGGGCTTCAACCAAGACACTTGTGCATATGTTTACTTCATCTTGTGTGTGGACTATTGGGTTTTAAAACAGAAGAATACTGAATGGACTCTAGTGTGAATCTTCGGCTTCAACAGCTCTGATTAATTAATAATGTGACGTGCAGTCAAAGTTACGTTTTTTTATTTAAACGTCAGTAGTTAAAGACACTTAATATAAAGTGAAAGCAGAAAAACTGTTTGTTAAAGTCAATGTTTATGACATGTCGACTGTCGACATTTTAAATAATTTATATAAAAGTGACACATACAAACACATACATACTAGGGCTGTAACGATATACGATATAAAATCGAAATCGCGATACTCAGGTCCACGATACTGTATCGCGATGTGAGAAGGCAGAATCGCGATACATCCCTTCCACCTCCCAGTTATCTTTCCCGTCCAGATCCAATGCTACCACATCTTTAAATTACTATTTATTTATATTATTTGAAGTTAACATTATAAAATATGTAGACCTACACCACAAAACTAGTTGAGGTTAAATTAGACAAAACTTAAATCCATCAGACTAATCATTTTCAGAAAATGCATTTAATACCAATATATTTACCCTTCTGTTTATATATCCATATGCTACTCCCTTAATAAAATCAAGTACGTCCAGACATTAGAAAAATATAAGTCTTCACATTCATTTTATATTTAATATGAGGGAAATACACACGCGTACACGGACGCGACACAAAACATCTTTAATATTTAGGTGGCAAAAATATAGCCTATATTTTTTTTATAATTCTGTAAATTACACTGTACAAACCAAAAGAAATACTAGGCTGCCCACGGGATGAAGGGTTAGCTCTCCCCAGAACATAAAATATTTATTTTGTTTTTTATTTTTCGTGTTCGAGGAAAAAAAAACAATGTCGTGACAGTTCTCTGAAGCGGCACTTAAACTGTCAGAGAATTCAAATAGAAAGCACAAAGACTTACTTTAAATTGAATTTTGTTTTTTTATTAATTGTATGTCAATTTTAATAAATGTTTCATCAACCAATTGCCTGGATTTAATAAATAAGAAGAAAATATAGCTAGCCTACAGATAGGAATCACGACATTGAGGTGCCGGCGCCTGAATTGGAGCTCGTCTCATGAATCGCAACCCTATAAGCTTATAGACCTGAGAAATAAATATATGTTGAAATATCTACTTTTAAAAAGAACAATTCAAAACGAAAGAAAACAGACCGCTCTCTGCTTATGTAATCCGCATGAAAAGTGCATTTCTCTTTGGCGCGCTCGCGAAGGCTGTCGCGGTTATGGAATTTCCCTTGTGGTAACGTTGAGTGGCTCAATAGCACGATATGCCCTATTACCGCCATTCATTTATTTATTTAATTTATATGTATCTGTTGCTATATAAATATGTTTACGATGTGGACAAAAACAACGACATTTTCAGTAATCACTGTAACCGAAACTTTCTATAACGTTAAAATGATGATGCACGGCCACCTTTTCACGGCTTCAAAGACAGACGCAGGACACGCTCTGCTGATATCATTCATTGCTGTTTAAAGCCTCTGTAGGCTACACAGCATCACCAAGATAAAACACTCTTGTTATCATTACATTATGTACTGGTTTAACATGCAATACATGCATGAAGTTCAAAACAAGAAGGGTATAGCCTTATAAAAAATATATATAGCTGGAGCACAGAAAACAACCCAAAAGCAGCAGCCTACACTGCCTAGTTTAGTTTAATAATTTGCATAGTTATTATTGTTTTTTGGTGTTCAGATTTTTTCCAAATTTTATTTAATAAAAATACCTGTACATTTTTTCCTCTCAAAATCTATTTTTCACACCAAGCCCCGCCCCCGTGATGGAATCGCGATACGAATCGAATCGTGGGTCAAAAATCGCGATACGAACCGAATCGTGGCTTTGGTGTATCGTTACAGCCCTAATACATACATACATATATATATATATATATATATATATATATATATATATAGGGTAAGACTTTACAATAAGGTTAATTTATTAAACATTAGTAATGTATTAACTAACGTGAACTAACCATGAACAATACATTTGTTACTGTTTTTGTTAATATTTGTTAACGTTAGTTAAAACAAATCCAGCTGTTCATTGTTTGTTCATGTTAGTTCACAGTGCATTAACTAATGTTAACAAGATTTTAATAAAGTATTAGTAAATGTTGAAATTAACATTAACAAAGACTAACAAATGCTATAGAAGTATTGTTCATTCTTAGTTAATGTTAACTAATGTAGTTAACTAATGAACCTTATTGTAAAGTGTGTTACCATATACAGTATATATATATATATATATATATATATATATTAGGGCTGTCAAAACGATTAATCGCATCCAAAATAAAAGTTTGTGTTTACATAATATATGTGGGTGCACTGTGTATAATTATTTTGTATAGACCATTTCAAAAGATGTAAACAACACTGGTCCAGAAGCACTTCCTGTTTCAGTTTTTTAACACTATATAAAAGCTGGGATAAAATACAACCAACAGAACATTTAAAACTGAATCAAAAAGCTAAACAAACATCTTTAAGATGTTTTCTTTACATGTGAAATAAAGAAAACAGTTACAAACTGTAACAGGAAGTGCTTCTGGACCAGTGTTGTTTACATCTTTTGAAATGGTCTATATAAATATATAAATATATATATATATATATATATATATATATATATATATATAAACACATGCATGTGTATTTAAGAAAAAAATATTATTTATATATAAAATATTTATATATAATATAAATTATATATAAATATATACAGAATATACATGAAAATATCTCTTAAAGATATACAAGCAAGTGTGTGTATTTATATATATATATATATATATATATATATATATATATATATATATAATAATAATTATACACAGTGCACCCACATATATTATGTAAACACAAACTTTTATTTTGGATGCGATTAATCGCGATTAATCGTTTTGAAGGCCCTAATATATACGTATATATATATATATATATATATGGTAACACTTCTGATGTGAAACCGTTGAGGTATTAGACTGTGAAAATACGTAAGACTACAAACCCCAAAGGCAGACATTTTCTCTCAATGAATGAAGCTAACTTTACTGAGGCTAATGTCCGTCATTGTTTCTACAGTCTTACGTTATAATCGTAACGTTACGCCGTCATACCTGAGTGTTTTGTACCAGACTGCACACACACGAGCAGCGGATCTCGCTCGTTGTTTCCCATCTGGGAGATGTAGTTCATAGAGCGATTTTCACTTAAAACTAAAAGTTACTCTTCTGTTTTATGACAAACTACAACGTTTTTGACTTTCAGAATTATCTTTTAAATTGACAAACATCATATGTGTAATTCAGGGCTCAGTTCAGACGGAATAAAAAGATAAGTTGTCTCTCGCCATTGACTTCCACACATATTTTTTTCCAAAATAAGGTCCCATGAGCCGGAAGCGGAGGGGCGGGACTTAGGCTCTCTATAAGAGCAGGGAAGATGGCACTCTCGCTGCTTTCAAAATAAGAGTCACGCATACAGTCAAAATAAAAGTGCCTCCAACACATCCAAACTCATTGTGATAATAATAAAAAAAAAAGTCAAATATTGGTCGATTTGTAAAGACCACTGATCACAGCGTCCCGTATCTCTTTACTATCTCTTAAAATTTACAATCGGGAAACCGGCTCAATCCCGCAGTTTTACATTTATTAGAGGAGTCAACTGTATCCCTTACTTTGTGCTGCTCTATCTGTGCCAGATATCCCTCCATGTCTCCAGCTATTGGCTCCGTCTCCATCTTCCGGATCCGCCCCTCGGTCTGCGTCAGCCAATCAGAGAGCTGCTGGAGCTGCTGCTGCTGAAGGTCCATCAGAACCTCGTGAAGCCTGAAGATGGAGGAGAGAGAGACGTTCAAGCACTCTCCTCAAACACAAGAGGCCGATAGGAGCGTGTGTGTGTGTGTGTGTGTGTGTGTCCGCACCTGGACTGGCGGTCCATGCTGGCGACCCGCAGGTTTTCCCAGCGGGAGTTGAGCAGTGTCATCTGTTCTCGGATCTCGTCCTCCTCTTCCTCGCTCAGATTGCCTTGCGCGATCAGCTGGTTTCCCGCCTGTAGCACGTTACCCACACTGCTCTGGTGGGCCGTCAACTCCATCATGAAGGCCTGAGGACACGACACACATCAGTCACAGAACACACACATGAGGTCAGGTCACTCAGACACAAATGTACATGTACAAAACACAGTACCACTTTTATGAATTTCTGGTATTTTTCCGCATTTATTGCCAGTGATGGTTATTCTTAAAAACATGAATATTGATTAGAGTCATATAATAAGCAGCTGTGGAGAGATGGAGACTTCACCGTGATCACGCGTGTTTTAGGCACTTATTCTTGCTTTGAGTATAAATCATTCTTTCATGGAGTAATAAAGCTCACTACACCAGCTGGAAAGTAGTGTGTACATGGTAACATTTGTTTACATCCTTAATGCTTAATAAATCATGAATTAACAGATTTGACACCATTTATTAATCTATGTTGACATTAATTTATAGATATACTATTGTTAATAATACATTAATGGCAATTTATACTTTGAAATTATTTTATTTAATGGTTTAAAAATGTCTGTTCTCGGGTGTGTGCCTCAGGGCTCAGTGTTGGGCCCGATTGTGTTGTGCTCTTATCTTGGACTTAAAGTGTTCATAGAATTCATTTAAGGGTCAGGTTTTTATTTTCAACCGATTTTGCTGTGTTTTCCGTCTAAATTTTTGTAGATTCTGTATCAATGGACTAATTAAATAAGAAATAATTGAATTAACAAATTAATCATTTATTAAAATTTGAACCAAAAAAAATGGGGTCCTTTGAATTTACTTTTACCCAAATTACTTTTTTGTGTTTATTATGTGATAATTGTGATTGTGTTTTATGATTTAATACACATTTATCATACAAATGTTGAAATCAGATTAATTAAATTTAAAAAAATTATATAAATAATATTCATATAAAAAATATTTTTTATTTATATAAAATTAGTAACCAAACTCCATCGCACACCTGCAGGTGATAGGTGCGTCGGATAATAAGACCAGACTAGCTAGTAATTTAAGCAGTCCAGGACGAAGGTCGTGTGACCGAAACGTTGTGTGTGAATAAACTTCATTTTAAAAGTGCAAGTAACGATAGTGTGCGGGAGTTCCTTAACTATTTATATAAAATTATACATTTTATTTATATAAATATAAATTTATTTATATAAATGTATTTAAAAAATAAATTTATATATTTTTTTTTAATAATTAAAAAAATAATAAATTCCTTTACAACACAACATTACACTTTCATTTTTATTTTGTCAAATAATGTGCCGCACAACACGGTTTAAATGTGAGACATTCCTTAACCTTTTAATAAATTGTATTATTACTTTGATAAGTATATTTTACTTTAAAAAAATATAAGTAAAAAAAAAAAAAAATTTTACTTTACATTTGTAATTATGGCACAAATATAAGTAACATATTTGTGCCATAATTCCTTCAAGTTCAACTTTATAACTTTTAATTATTTTAACTGTCGTGAATAGTGTCCATAATGATGATTTCTCATCAGCATTGCTGAGTATTTTCTGT
Organism: Cyprinella venusta; assembly: GCA_038021265.1. NCBI lineage: Eukaryota > Metazoa > Chordata > Actinopteri > Cypriniformes > Leuciscidae > Cyprinella > Cyprinella venusta. Next base: position 1,689,428 of record CM075883.1, read on the forward strand.
GAACCAAAGACAGTCTCAAAAACACGGTGTGAAATCGCTGGTGTTTCTGACGTCACACAAACCACCTTGTAACCAATCAGATCAACGTGTGATTGTCAACCAGTGGATCTCTGAGTGAGTGAGAGAGTGGAGGCGGGGCTCATTTGAATATTCATAGAACCAAGGGATACAATTAGTTTATAGTTCATAGTTTCAAGGGATACAATTATTGATTACAGGACTTTAAATGAAACGCTTGTGAACTGACTCTCTGGAGATGAAGTTTATGAGTAGAGGTCGACCGATGTTTTTTTTCACGCCGATGCCGATACCGATCTTTTGAAATCCGGGTCGGTCGATGACCGATTAATGCTGCCGATTTATTTCGGCCGATGTTTACTTGGTTTTTAACGTCTGTTTGAAAGATAAAATGTAAAAGAAACGATAATTACTTAACATAGACAAACTCTCTCAACAAAAACATTTTATCATCTCAAAAAATGTCCTGAAACATGGATTTTTGGTTTGGTTTGTTTGTCGACGGGCCAAGACAAATGGACATAACCTAATTATCACAAAAAAGGAGAAAAAAAAACTTTAAATGATTTAATTTTTATATATATATATAAAATTGATTATATTTTATTTAATTTAACGTCTAACAATAATGTATTTCACTAGTAAATTGCCGTTGAACGACAAAAACAACCACCAGATGGGAAAATGGTATTTTACAAAAACTTTAAATGCACCACAACGCACCGTCCGTCTGTTGTTCTTCAGACAACGGCACCCCGCTGTTGGACCTTTTAGTCTACAGTGAAATACAGTCACACTTTACACTGTTTGGCCAGCATTTTAACCATGTTTAATCCAGCTACTAACTAACGGTCAGTGTTGTGCCTGAACACGATGAACGAACGATATTTTATGAACGCGTTCATATTTAGGTCTGCTGCTCACTCGGCTGGAAAATGACTCTAGTGCGTCAAACACGTGTTCCACGACAACACTAGGCTGCCCACAGTTGCGCCCGCCTAATAATTGGCTTGATATACTTGGCTATTGGCCGATGCCGATTATGTTAAAAAATGCCAAAAATCGGCCGATTAATCGGTCTACCTCTATTCATGAGTTCCAAAAGGAGCATCACGTGTGCTTCAGTATTAGACCAAACACACAGGATCCTCTGCTCTATCGGTCAGAAATCACCACGAGAACAGCCATTGCGACATCAGGACAAACACAGCCAAATCAAACTAGCAACACCCCAGTTATGGCATGATTGGTTCAATATGCAGAAACAACACTTTCTCAACACAGCGAAAAAGTAATAAAGTCAGTGTTTGCTGGTTAAAGTGGGACTATAGTGCAGGGATCTGGATTTGCCTTGCTTTTGTGTCAATGCCTCATGTCGGCGCTCACTTTCTGAGAGGAGTGTAAAGCTCACGCTCTCTCTCTCTATCAGTTTATGTGTCTGTCAAAGGTCTCTCGGCCTCACAGAATTCCTCACATTCCTGGCATGTTGGGATCATGTTCTCTGAGAGCATCTGAAGACACCGCAGGAGAGAGTCTTCACGACGGAAACACTGCCACCATGCTGGAACTTACAGCCTCAACGAAATATCGTGAAAAATCGGTCTATTCAATATAATTTTTGATAACGCATTAAGAGCATTCAATTTAAACATCGAGTTCATTTACTTTTGAGCGTAATCAACGCATGTAACACTTTACTTAAATCATTTAACATACATTATCAATACCTTGCATTATACTGTATGTATAGTATCTTTTCATAAATAATTGTAACCAAATTTAAAATGCATCTTAACGTCGTTACATCTGAAATTGATTGATTGTTGTGTTTTAATGCATTATTCTTTCTATTACGACTGTGGTTACAGTTATTCTTGAGACACAAAATGAATTATAAGGAGCATTACAAGGCATAATTAATGCATTCAAATTAATTCTGTGATGCATTATACATAAAGGCTTTAAGGAAAGTGTTACCAAACCTGAAACTCTTTTGGTTGGGATTAGATAATAATGATAAGAAGAATAAGAAGAATTATTGATTTTATTATTTTAGTTCTAAGACTAAAATATTACTATTGCAATGCAAAAAAATGAGTATTTCATAACAATAATAATAATTTACTTGCAAGAGTTAAACACTTGTGAAAAACGGCAGGGAGACTTCATAACTAAACTAAACTATAACTATAGACTTCATAGCATAACTAAATAATTACTTCATTAAAAACATGAGCATTCATAATTCTGTCGCAGAGAAGAGTGAAAAAGTGAATGCTGCGGAAGATGAAACCATCTTTTTTATAAAATCACATTGATGGTATATCAATACTCTATATATATACATACATACACAGTAACGGTCAAAAGTTTCAGATCAGTAAGATTTTTTATGTTTTTAAATGTCTCTTCTGCTCACCAAGGCTGCTATATTTGATGAAAAAAAAAATGACAAACAGTAATATTGTGAAATATTATGACAATTTAAATTGTTTTCTATTTTAATATATAATTTGAAAGCTAAATTTTCAACATCATTACTGTTTCTGATTACACATCAGTTTTCAGTGCCACATGATCCTTCAGAAATCATTCTAATATGCTGATTTTATGCTCAAAAAACATAAATTATTATTTTCAATGTTGAAAACAGTCATGTACCATTTTTTCACCAGTTCAAAAGAACAGCATTTCTTTCAAATATAATCTTTTCTAACATTATAAATGTCTTTACTGTAACTTTTGATCAATTTAACTCATCCTTGACGAATAAAAGTATTTTCTAATTTCTTTCCCCCAAAAATAAAAAATAAATTCTGACTGACCCCAAACTTTTCAATGGTACAGTGATTAATGTTACAAAAGCTTTCCATTTCACATCAATTCTGTTCTTTTGAACTTTCTATTCATCAAAGAATCCTGAAATAAAAATGTAAAAAACTGTTTTCAACATGGATAATAATCATAAATGTTTCTTGAGCATCATATAGTGATTTCTGTAGGATCATGTGACACTGAAGACTGGAGTAATGATGCTTCGATCACAGGAATAAATTACACTTCACTATATATTCACATAGAAAACCACTGTTTTAAATTGTAATAATATTTCACAATATTACTGTTTTTTTTTTGTATTTTTTAACAAATAATTGCAGCATTGGTGATAAGAGACTTTTTTAAAAAACATAAAAAAATTACTGATCTAATACTTTTGACCACACATATATATATATATCTATATATATCTATAATATTGATCGACCATCACTGTGACCGTGAGATAATGCCAATTTTGTAATAATCCAGTGATAATCCTGGGGAACAGGCCATGCTTTAAATCTTTAATTCACCGGACGTCTCCATCTCTGCCCAAGCTGTTCTGCGTGTGTGAGTTTAGGCCGATCTGAACGTCTACCTCGTGTGTGTGGAACTGGTCTTTGACCTCCTCCACGTCCTCGGACACGTCGTCCTGCATCTGCAGCGTGTCTTCGGCCGACAGCAGCCAGGTGAGCACCTCCTCCAGGGTCATCTGATACGTGTCCAGATTCACCTCGACCTCGGCCTCGGTCGGCGTGCTGCTCACCTCCTCCGGCTCTGCAGCCAATCCCTGCACAGGAACACACACACACACACACCTTCACCTCAAGAACAGAGTGTTAACTAATCAATCAGGAGGATTGAGTGAGCATTTGAGCTTATAAAACTTAAACTTTGTTATTTATTTATTAAATGAGCGATCGTTTCGCTTGATAAGACCCTTATTCATCGTCTGGTGTCGTTTAAAGCCCTTTGAACAGTTTGCACTGAAACTCTCTTTTGGACCTTGAACCGTTTGGTTCCCATTGAAGTCCATTATATGGAGAAATTCCTGGAATGTTTTCATCAAAAACCTTCATTTCTTTTCGACTGAAGAAAGAAAGACATGGACATCTTGGAAGACATGGGGGTGAGTAAATTATCAGCAAAAGTTTTTTTGAAAGTGAACTAATTCTTTAAGTTCTGTGGTCTTATTAGTTATGCAGTTCCCATTGAAGTGCACTTGAACATATTTGACCACATGAGTGAACTACTACTAAAGTAATCCAGTCAAATGTGTTTTTAACTCCCTCTGGAAGTGGTGGAAAGTACTTTTTTTGTTTCCTGAGATTCACTCTAGCTCCTGTTGTGAGATGACACTAAATGCTACCATTGAACACAATCGCCGCACCTTCACACGCAGACAATGCTGCTATTGGCACGTGTCCCCGGCTGAACACAAAACAGGGCCGGTCGTGGGATATCAGCCACATTCTCAGATGTTTATGTCCCACGCCTTAAAACTGACGGCTTTGCTAACACCGGCGACCTACATTCCACAGCACACCCAAGCCAGAAATGCCACAGCTCGTTGATAAGAGTGAAACACTAATCGACCGCCAGCTTTGTGAGTCCGGTGGTAATAGAAGCCATTGTGCTGTATAATAAAAGAGACAGAATCAGGTGATGAACCCGTCAGATCTGAAATCTGACATGGGGGAAACCAAACGGCACCACACCCGGGAACTCTGGGGGAACATGACAACAGCGGGACACATGAGAGAGATAACTAATAATGCGCTAGGACTGATAACTCTGTTCTGATCTTAGAAAAGAGCACTGCCCTAGGGAGTATGACATGAACAAAACATGGTATTACCATGGAAATATGAGCAAAAAAACATGGTATTGCCAGAGTACAAGTCAAAAATATGGTATTACCATGGTAACATAACTAAAAAAACATGGTATTGCCAGAGTACAAGTCAAAAATATGGCATTACCATGGTAACATAACTAACAAAACATGGTATTGCCAGAGTACAAGTCAAAAACACAGTATTACCATGGTAACATAACCAAAAAAAAACATGGTATTGCCAGAGTACAAGTCAAAAATATGGTATTACCATGGTAACATAACTAACAAAACATGGTATTGCCAGAGTACAAGTCAAAAACACGGTATTACCATGGTAACATAACCAAAAAAAACATGGTATTGCCAGAGTACAAGTCAAAAATATGGTATCACCATGGTAACATAACTAAAAAAACATGGTATTGCCAGAGTACAAGTCAAAAATATGGTATCACCATGGTAACATAACCAAAAAAAACATGGTATAGCCAGAGTACAAGTCAAAAAATATGGTATCACCATGGTAACGTTACTAAAAAAACATGGTATTGCCAGAGTACAAGTCAAACACATGGTATTACCATGGTAACATAACCAAAAAAATACGGTATTGCCAGAGTAAAAGTCAAAAATATGGCATTACCATGGTAACATAACTAACAAAACATGGTATGCCAGAGTACAAGTCAAAAACACGGTATTACCATGGTAACATAACTAAAAAAAACCATGGTATTGCCAGAGTACAAGTCAAAAACACGGTATTACCATGGTAACATAACTAAAAAAAACATGGTATTGCCAGAGTACAAGTCAAAAACAGTATTACCATGGTAACGTAACTAAAAAATCATGGTATTGCCAGAGTACAAGTCAAAAACACGGTATTACCATGGTAACATAACCAAAAAAACATGGTACTGGTCAAAAACACGGTATTACCATGGTAACATAACTAAAAAAACCATGATATTGCCAGAGTACAAGTCAAAAACACGGTATTACCATGGGAACATAACTAAAAAAGCATGGTATTGCCAGAGTACAAGTCAAAAATATGGTATTACCATGGTAACATAACTAAAAAAACATGGTATTGCTAGAGACCTTATGTAGCCCCGCCCCTTTTCAGCGTTTTGCTCGTTGTCTTTTGCCTTCCGGTCTGTATTTTCGCAGCGATCTTGCATAGGTATGAATGAACTGCTCGTAAAAAAATTCCCGTTCGACATTTGTTAAGACATCTGCTTTAGAATGCTTATGATAAACATTACAATACTCTTGATAACTTTTGTTAACTCTACAATAAGTAAATCCACTTCACCAGCTAGCAGCGATGCCATAGAAATATACAGAACCGGAAGTTCAAAGACAATTTTCTAAAGATGACGGCGCCCACGTTTATCTGGTGCATAAGGTCTAGAGTACAAGTCAAAAACATGGTATTACCATGGTAACATAACTAAAAAAAACATGGTATTGCCAGAGTACAAGTCAAAAATATGGTATTACCATGGTAACATAACTAAAAAAATATGGTATTACCATTCTGCAGGTACAATAAAGCAGGGAATTGTCATGATAAATGAGAAGAAAAGGGTATTGCCATGGTACAAAAAACAGTCTGCAACTACCATGGTCCACATATACCAGCATGACATTGTAATGATATAGGTCAAAAATATGGTATTAAGAACTACAAGAGTACAAAAAGTGATAAAATAATGGTATCACAGTGCAAGAACAAGGCACTGTCATGATAGATGGTCAAGAATATGGTATCATATCCAAAACACGTCATTGCCATACTAGAAGTAAAAGAATATGGTATGTCCATGGTTTAAGTAGAGAAAAAGCATGGCATTGTCATGAAATAAGTCCAAAACATGGTTTATTATGGGTACTTCTCTGTTCAAAACTGTGACTAATAATAATCACCTCCAGAACATTTTGATTTAGGGCTATTTGTAGAACTGAGACGTCATACGTTTCGAAGAGACTGGATCTGATCTGAACAAAGAAAGCCAACATTACTTTTACCACAGCCGAAAGAACATTTAAACTGCTAATAGTAGCAACTGAGTCCTTAAACAAGGCTTTGTTCCTTGTATAAATGCACAGAGAATGGCCCTCATCTGGAGGAAAAGGTCATCTGATGAACATGCTCCGCTGGAATTCCCAACTTCATCCCACATGCGGGATCTGGTCGACTGTAAGAGTGTGTGTGTATGGAGGGTGGTGAAGCAAAGCTGGAACAAACAGCATTGAACCATTTGTGGTCAAGACGAATGCAGAACCACCCAAACGCCCAACAGCGCCAACACAGATACAGACAGACCCGACCAGGAATTCACCATCGATTATTCGGGATTAATGATTATTGTCTGGCAAAGATTTGAAAAAGTGAAAACAGCATTTAACTGTGGGTGTGTGAATCTCTAAATTATCATTCCAAACAGACTCAGCAAAACATTCAAATGGCATCAGGGACTAAAGTCTTGGTTTACGTGTATTGTTAAGAGTGTATCGTTAAAGGGCCTCAGTCATGACTCATTCGTCAGATGACTTCAGAGATCTGCAGAACTTTGTGTCATTCAGACGCAAATGCATGCAATCCAGTTTGAGTGACCAGACAGGAAGCTTATATCGGTTATTAAAGGCATTAAAGGTTCATTACTGCAGCCTGTCAGCTATGACCTAAAAACATGACATTACCAGATAAATGTTCATAAATTCATGATATTACTATGGTCTATAATGGTTAAAACATGACATTACCATGAGAAATGTTCATAAATGCATTATATTACTATGGTGCATGTCATAAAAACATGATATTAACGTGAAAAACGTTCATAAATGTATGATATTACTATGGTCTATGTGGTTAAAACATGAAATTACCAGATAAATGTCCATAGAAGCATGATATTACTATGGTCTATGTGGTTAAAACATGGCATTGCCATGAGAAATGTTCATAAATGCGAGATATTACTATGGTGCATGTCATATAAACATTACATTACCGTGAAAAATATCCATAAATGCATTATATCACTATGGTCTATGTGGTTAAAATATGATATTACCAAATAAATGTCCATAAAAGCATGATATTACTATCGTTTATGTGGTTAAAACATGACATTACCATGATAAATGTCCATAAATGCATGATGTTACTATGGTGCATGTCATATAAACCTGACATTACCATGATAAAATGTTCAGAAATGCATGATATTACTATGGTGCATGTCATATAAACAATAAACATGACATTATCGTGAAAAATGTCCATAAAAGCATGATATTTCTATGGTCTATGTGGTTAAAACATGACATTACCATGATAAATGTCCATAAATGCATGATATTACTATGGTACATGTCCTAAAAACATGACATTACCATGATAAAATTTCAGAAATGCATGATATTACTATGGTGCATGTCATATAAATATGATATTACTGTGAGAAATGTCCATAAATGCATGATATTACCATGGTCTATGTGATTAAAACATGACATTACCATAATAAATGTCCATAAATGCATGATATTACTATGGTGCATGTCAAAAAAACAATAAACATGACATTATCGTGAAAAATTTCCATAAAAGCATGATATTTCTATGGTCTATGTGGTTAAAACATGACATTACCATGATAAATGTTCATAAATGCATGATATTACTATGGTGCATGTCATATAAACATGATATTACCAAATAAATGTCCATAAAAGCATGATATTTCTATGGTCTATTTAGTTAAAACATGACATTACTGTGAAAAATGTCCATAAATGCATGATATTACTATGGTACATGTGGTTAAAACATGACATTACCATGAAAAAATTTCATAAATGCATGATATTACTATGGTGCATGTCCGAAAAACATGACATTACCGTCAGAAATGTCCATAAATGCATGATATTACTATGGTCTATGTGGTTAAAACATGACATTACCAAATAAATGTCCATAAATGCATGATATTTCTATGGTCTATTTGGTTAAAACATGACATTACTGTGAAAAATGCCCATAAATGCATGATATTACTATGGTACATGTGGTTAAAACATGATATTACTGTGAAAAATGTCCATAAATGCATGATATTACTATGGTCTATTTAGTTAAAACATGACATTACTGTGAAAAATGTCCATAAATGCATGATATTACTATGGTACATGTGGTTAAAACATGATATTACCATGAAAAAATTTCATAAATGCATGATATTACTATGGTGCATGTCCTAAAAACATGCCATTACCATGAAAAAGCATTATATTACTATGGTACATGTGGTTAAAACATATTACCAGATAAATGTCCATAAAAGTATGATATTACTATGGTACATGTCCTAAAAACATGACATTACCATGAAAAATTTCATAAATGCATGATATTACTATGGTCTATGTGGTTAAAACATGACATTACCATGATAAATATCCACAAAAGCATGATATTACTATGGTTTATGTGCTTAAAACATGGCGTGCAACTTTTTAACAGCACTTGTATACACATGTATGCAAGTAAGGATAACCGTCCCCCTGCTCTGACAGCGTTACAGTAAAGCACACTGTATCTGCTGGACGACTGTGTGACTCACTCTTCCCAGTGACGGCAGAAGGCAGAGAGGAAGAAAGAGTGTGTACGAGAGAGAGCGAGAGTTGTGTGTCGGCATGAGAGTGTGATGCCCGTTTTCCACAGGCACTTCCTCACCAGAAAACATCAGCGGCCATCGTAGAGTTTAGCATCGTGTGCATTCTCTGAGCAACTCATGCTGTGTGAAGTCAAGAAGATTTCTTCGAGTGTTCACACCAGCTGTGTTAAATATATCTCCAACTCTGCTGTGTATAACATTATCATCATGTGCGGATCTGAACAGCTGAACCGTCTGTTAAAACTCATACTTCACATTTGCCATCAGGGCCCTGAGTTTATAAACACACAGTCATTACACAAATGCATGAAGGTCTTTGTGGTTTTTCGGTCACTTCCAGTTTCAGTGATAAGAGGATCTACGCTAATATCTACAAGCATCGGATTGCAACGTGTCAAAATAAAGGCGCCCCCAATATAATCAAGTCTTCCATGACTGGTCGCATCAGTTTCAGTTTCTCGTTATAAATATGAGAAATGAGCAGTACTGACATACTGACCAAAAGGATTATTAGGAACACCATACTAATATTGTGTTTGACCCCCTTTCGCCTTCAGAACTGCCTTAATTCTAATTCTATATATAAAAACTTCACCTGAACACTTGATTACGACCGTTTGGGCCCATGATGCAAAAACGATCTGTGTTTGTGTGTGTGTGTGTGTGTGTGTGTGTGTGTGTGCCCAGTGCACTCACAGCATGTCCCTCATCGTGCTCC